>JAMKPZ010006766.1:0-13723 GCA_024699675.1 Amphibolis antarctica
ATTATAATTCAAGTTTAACATTCACATCATCGTATCATTGTAAATAAATCCAACAATACAAGACACAATATTCATAATACTTTACAAATACTCTGACAACAATTAAATTATACAAATACTCATAAAGATGATCTTCTGCTTGTTTTTTACCACTTCACCCTATTTCTCAGAACTTAAAAAAAATATTCACAAAAGAATAAGCTAAAGTCCAATAAGTAATCAGTTATTTTCTTTGAGTAACACCACATAAAGGTAAAGAAAGAAAATCGACCAATTTAAAATTTCAAATGCTTCCAAGTAAAATGTCACAATAAAATAATAATTAGTTCTAAATTAGCTATACACAAAATGTTTAATATATCTACTAAGTTGAATGGTTATATTCGTAACTTTTATAAATTTCTAAACTTCACATTTATAGTAACATTTTATGGTTAAGACTGATACAATCCCAACAACCTGGCCCAAATGTTTAAAAATAATTAGTCAAATAATTATTTCAAAATTCCTATGCTCTTCTACAAAGACTTCTTCTTCTTCTTCTTCTAAGCGTACAGAGAATTTTTAAAAGAATTTTTAAAAATCGTCTGTTTTCTTTAAAAAAATAATCAAAACCTTGTGGTCAAGCCTACGGAAAATAAAGATGGAGATGCGGGGTATCGATCCCCGTACCTCTCGCATGCTAAGCGAGCGCTCTACCATCTGAGCTACATCCCCATTACAATAACATTCACATTATTAAAATTAATTAGTTATTGAAACAATACTCACATATTTTAAAGTTCAATTTTTTTACTTCACGTGTTGTTATGAATTATATTACGAGCACACCATGATTATTGAGAAATTGTATATAATGTCGACATTAAATCACTGGGATTTAAAGATATTTGGTTGATTGAACAACCACATTCAACTTTATCTTCAAATTCCTCCACTCATTTAAAAGTAGTAATGTTAAAATGGTTAATGTTGTTGGATTAAAGTTTCATTTATTTTCAACTACTTTTAATTTCTAAAATTGTAAGATAAGAATTTATATATAATAATGCTAATATATAAGAGTTTATATTGAATCGAAACTAAAGTTGGAATTAACAAATATAACCATAAAATATAACTAAATACACATACACACTATATATACATATATAATCATAAAAAATAAAATACAAAAGAATTAAATATATTTTATTTAAATTAGTTGATTAGGTTGAATAGATTGATTGAAATATTGACAAATATTTTTGTTTTTTAAGAGTGATAAATATTTTTTTAATTGAATTGATACGTTGTTATTTTTTTTAAGAGAAATTTAAAATCTTTTATTAAAATGTACAACGTTAAATTTAAAATTTTACTAATATAATATAATTATCTCAAAATAATATTTTTTTAAAAAATATATCTCACAACGTTATTTTAAATCAATCTTTGATTAATGATTTTGAATTTAAGATATTTTTTCTTTATAATAAATTAAAAGGTGTATCTCTGCATTTATATATATATATATATTGATGGACAGACATCAATAGGTTTCTCTTCTTTCGAAGAGATTTTATTTACTGTACATTAACCCTTTTTTTTAATATAATTATAAATTTAATTTTTTTTATAATTTATTATACGATTTTATTTTATTATTTTTAATTTTAATATTTATAATTATTAATAATATATTTAAAAATGAAACGTCTCAATTTCAAACATTACGCAGAATTAGAAGTTGAGTTTAATTATTAAATAAGAGTTAAGTTTCACGTTGTATTTAAGATAAAAATTTATACATGTAAATTTATGATATGATAATGATATGTAAAAATTTATATAAAATTAAAATATTATTAACAAATAAAATTAATAATATAATATTTATTTATTTTTAGCTATAACTTTAATTTTAATCTGATATTAGAATTATATAATAAATTATAAAATAAAAATTAATATATAAAATAATAATAATATATAAAAATTTATGTAAAATTAAAATTAAATAAAAAATAGTGACATAAATAACGTAGACGAGTGTCTTGAAAAAAAAAAAAAAGACATACAATTAATTTGATAAAAAAACTTTTTTTAAAAAAAAAAGACGCCAATTTATATTTCAATAGGCTCTCCCTCTTCTATTTGTACAGGATGGATGTGCACTGCTCGAGACAATGATGTTCTCGATTCTCATGCCCATCAGACACGAGCTGCACGGCCACCGGCGAAGGAAGCTCAGAAGAAAGCCATCTAACAAGCCGGAAGATCGAACTCACGGTAATCTCCGTTCGCTTCGGCGTTTACCTTGCCGGACTCATCCGGTGTTGGAGGTTTTGTGTACAGGTCGTCCTTTTGGTGGGTCTTCTTTTTCCGGCTGTGATGCAGACCGATGGAATTTGGTTGATTGGGTCGGGAAATAGGATTAACGTGTTGTGTTCTTCAGGTTTCCTGACGTGCATTGGATGTTAGCTCATACGTATTGTCGAAGGGTCTTTGTGGATTTGAAAATTCTGATCTCTTTTGTGATCTGAGGTTTCGTTGAATTGTCTACCTTCGTATCTGCTTGTAAGTGAACAATGTGATATCCATGGGAAAAAAAATTCGTGGTGGATTTGTCTAGATTGGATCTGCAACCTCATTTCCCACGGTGCTCCCCTTCTCAAACCCAAGGAGTTTATTAGGGGGCCTCAGGCTTTAGGTGGATCTTATTTTATTTTTTGATCTGCAACACATGCCAAAATCTACCAACTTTGTGACGTTTACGACAAATATGTTTCTTTCTCATCCTCAAAGGCCATTTTTGTCGGCTATGCATATCCATGACCGTGTAGTTTTGTTCCATTTATTTTGCGTTCAAAACCATTTGCAAAGTAATCAAATCCTGGCGTTTTCCTAGAAATCTTTTTATAAAAAAAATCTGAAAGGACTCTCGTAGCATTTACAGAAAGAGAAAACAAACCACCAAAAGGAAAACAGTGATTTTCAAATGTGTAATATGTGACAATTATAATTTTGAATTCCTTTTAGTATATCTCATTCTTGAACTTTGAGATATTTTAATGCACGCATGTAAGCTTCAACATGGCATTTTTTAACATTTACCAAATCTGAAGTGCTACTCCAAGTTTGATTTGTCGACAATTTGTAACTCATGCGAAAAATTTTGTCATTGTATGTGAACTAGGAATGACTGGCATTGTCCATCAATGATGCTAGTAATAGGCATAACCCATTTTTCTTGGTCTACTCAAACTCAAAGAATCCTTGGTTCTTTTTGGGTGTGTGTGTGCCCATTAGGGGGGGGGGGGATCGTCTAGGACCACTTTTCTTGCAAGTTGACAGAAATATTGGAGCAGGAAATAGAAATTAGGAAAATTATGCATTTAATTACAATTTACAAAAAAATGCTACTAACATTTGTGCCTTTATGTCCACTTTTCAATGTTCTCAATGTAAATTCTACCATTAATTTGTCTAAGGATTTTTCTTTGTTGTATTTACTCAGTCAAACCCTCATTTACTTTTCTTTCTTCCCACAGGTATAAAAAGTCTTTTTGTTGCAGATCTATTTGTATGTTTTTTTCACTCAATCACATAAGACAGTTTTGTCTCATATCATCCCAATTGATGTTACCTTTCTTTAACAAATTAGTTCACTCATAGTTTATCTCTTAACTTTTTTCCATTGATCCATTTGAACATGGATGTGTCTGTTGCACTTAATTTTGAAACCCTGTTTTTGTATTTTCCATTCCATTTTATCATAAATAAGTATTCTGTTAAATTTCCTTAAGTTTTTTTGACTCATTGGTGCTCTTCAATGATAGAGAGCTTCAGGGGCATTCCTCCGTGAAACCTAAACACCTACAACTATTACTTGGCCATCCAGTAATGCTCTCTTGGAATTCTTGGATTCCAACCCAGAACAGTTCTGTCTGAGTTTCATATATTGGGATTTTGTAATTAATCTGCTTCATTATTAGTGAATTTCTTTAGTGCCATCTTGCCCAGTAATATTCATCCTAATTTTCAGGTCTCTTGCTATCCATACCAAATGCGGTCAAATTCTGTTAGTGCTTCTCAAAAGGTGGAAGGTGAAGATCTATCATCAGAGGCTCATTCTGCAAAGAAACACAAAAAATCAGTAGAGAGTGTTCCAAGTGACGTCAAGGATGATGATACTTGGTCTGTGGAAAATCATTCAAAGCAATCAATGCTTTATAAACCCCGCACAAATGACACAGCTTCGGAAATTGAATCACTCCCTGATTCAACTGATCATAAATCCTCGTCTTTTCCAAGTGTTGTGCCACGAAGTCTTTCTAGAACTATGCCATCCATAGGAGTATTTACAGTTCAGTGCTGTAAGTGCTTCCAATGGAGACTTATTCCAACCAAAGAGAAGTATGAAGAAATACGTGAACGCATATTGCAGGAACCATTCTTTTGTAAAAAAGCTCAAGAATGGCAACCAAATGTGACCTGTGCAGATCCAACTGATATTTCTCAAGATGATACAAGGATGTGGGCAATTGATAAACCAAACATTCCCCGACCACCTCCGGGATGGGAGAGAATTCTGAGGTTCAGAGGTGAAGGAGGTTCAAAATTTGCAGATGTGTATGTCTATTCACACTTTTCATTGTTCGTCCTTAATTTAAAAGTTACGAGACATCCATTTGATACACTGATGATGCCTTGTATATTTCATTCTGCACTTGAATATTCTATTTTCTCAGGTATTATGCTGCCCCATCTGGAAAGAGGATGCGTTCTATGGTTGAGGTCCAAAAGTACATACAAAGTGCTTGTTCATTCATTTATTTAATTATTACGATTGCATTTTGTTGTTAAAAGAAAAAGCAATTATATTAAGGTTAATTTGGACCTTTCACCTGAGGATTCTTTCCCATCTTTCATGAAAATCAACTTGGGGCATTGCACTACCACAAGAATGATCAGGTCTCTTAAAACATTCTTAAATACATTTTCCTTTTTTGAGTTAGGGTTTTTTTGAAATCGCGTAGTACTTTCAGTGGTTAATTTCATGAAAATAAAAGTAAAAGAGAGAAAAAATACATTTAAATATGGATCAAACTGAATCAATTAGAAGATGGCCAAAAATTTACATGGTTAGAGATGGTTAAAGATGATTAAAGTTTACATAATGTTACAGATACCATAATGCTGCTGGATAGATAGAAAGCTTCATGTTGTCTCCATTTAGTGGAATTGTGTTACCGGTTGTTTTGAAATTAAGCTTTGAGTTTTGGACTAATACCATGTACCACAGGTATATATCCGAACATCCTGAATATCAAGATTTATGCTTATCAAAGTTTTCGTTCCAAAGTCCTCGACCATTGTATGAAAACTATGTCAAAAAGCGACCAGCCCGTGCTGCAGCTCCTATTGATGATAGTGGGGAGCTTGGAATTCCAAAGGCTTCTAATGCTAAAGAAGGTGATTTAAAATTTTAAATTATGACTTTCTTGGCGTGTTCTTACTTTGCAATCTTTTTACTTTATTATTGTTTCGGTTGGATGGGTTGCTATTTTAGATGGAGGATGGATAATGGTGTGGCTCTGCTGCACTTGTTATTTAACAATGAGAATTTAACTTCATGAATTGTCTATTATTATCTGAATTTTGATAAAGAAGTCTTATTGCAAATAATTAATCCACCAACACATTTTTTTACAACCTTGACATTGTTTCTAAGAAATAACCCTGGCTGATGAGGCTCCAATCAATGCCTCATTTTTTGGATAGCAAAAACTTTGGGGAGGCAATCTCGTGTAGATACTATTTGGCAACATTAAGTTAGAACTGTTGATCAGACTTGGTTAATTAAAAGGCAGGATAAATATGGGTTCTAAATCCAAATAAACTGCGATTGAGTCATTCAATATATACAATGTATTTTTTTTTTTGAATATTCCCACCAGCACAGTTTCCACGCCTGACACAAATTTTTAAGAAAAAATTGTGGCACTTCTCAACTAGGTTTTCTAAAACCAAATTGGATCTACCTGGCCGTTTGGGATCAGGGATTTAAAATCCAAACCAACCCACTCTATGTCAGTTGTTTCCCATAGGTTAAACAAGGTGTTAAGTCACTTGATTGTCTACACGGTTCAACTACATGAAAACTAATGATCCAACCATTAAAAAACCATTGTGCTACCATACTATATGATGTATCCAATGATTTTAGTTTAAAAATTAAAAATAACTATATAATTAGTTAATCAATAGTACAATTTACTATTAAATTTTCATATTAATCTGAGTCATATTCATTAATATATTTCTACCTAAAATTCAATGGTTAGAATTTAACAGAAAAGTGGTAAATTTTAAAACCTTTAGACTAAAGAATAAAAATTATCTCTTGTCAACACCAGGGAATCGTCACTCAATCATTTTATTTGAAGAGCTATATTATGTTTCTTTTATTCTGTGCTGTGTGCAGTGAATCCTTTGTCATGGGTCAGTCCCGATGCATGCTCGGAAGTAAAGACTGAGAAACCAGCCCCATCAACTTCTCAATGTGAAACAGCAGTACCTAAATCAACAGTGCCATCGCCACCTACTAAGACCAAATCATTCAGACCTTAGAAGAAATCAATGCCCGAAGTCACGGTAGAAGATGCTCCACATTTTAGGTAGGATTCTCCGTACGATATGTGAAACAATTGCTTTTTGCATTGGCTTCTGCGCCCTTTTTGTGGTAGTGCATTTTGTTTCCGCCTGACTTTTCGGGTGGCAAAGTAGATCGTCATACTCCAAGCACTGTATCTTGGGCAGGAGGTAAGAATATTCTCTTGTTGATGATAGTTTTTTTGAAAAAAAACGTGTAATATATACTGATCATCGACAAGAGGTTCAGCCGTTAATTTTATTCTGTGAAAGAAAGGCCATTGCTAATGGCAATTTGTATGCTATATATATGCAAATACATCTCGGAGGAAGCCATGTAAGGTTGAATCTTAGATGTGGAGATGTAGAAGAACATTGAAATGTAGATTAAAATTTTAAATGACATTTTCACTGTAGGCTTGGCTCTTTTTCACACAGGCAATACAGTCTATATTATAGCAATATTGGTTCTTGCAACGATATGATGGATTGTTTGGGTTAAGTTATTTGCATGATTTTTATATTGTAAATGTAGTCCACTTGCATTTGAAGTGATTTTGGTTGGAACTTGAGTGACAGGTCTGTATTTGAAGTAGATATAACAACGATGGTCGTATGAATACAAGTTCGTGATTAAATGGTATGAGTTGTGATATTATTTATATATTTAGCACATCCTAGTGCCATATCTCATTTAAAGCAATTGGTGATCATAAACTATGAAATGAAAATTCCTTGATGTTTTGTTCCTATTTGATTTTTTAAATGCACAAAATTAAGTTAGCTTTTTCTCAATATTGTATACAAAGGAGTGAAGGTAACATACGAAGAATAGACAGGAAATGGATGGGAAGATCTGAAGAAATGTGAGCGTGCCTTTGTTGAGCTTCTTATGACTTTTATCTGTGACAGGTGAAGCAATGATAATTTGTTTTGTGGAATTTGATCACAATACTGTAGGATTAGATCTAATGCTCTTGTCATTCAAATGAAAGCATGATAAGTAAAGCTACTTTATCTTTTTTGTAAAGATGAAGTAGTGAGCATGGAGAATGGTATCTATCCACTAGCATTGAGTGAAGTATGAGCATTAATCTGCTTCAACTTGAAGTGCACAAAATGTATGAGAATATATAATGACGTTACAAACAAGAAAGTTTTTATCATAAGTCTGATTAATACAAACAATAATGACGCTGTAAAGGTGCTATGTATAAATATGAAAGTAAAATTTATGTTCAAGTTCAATGACGAACTCGATTTTTAAACCTAAGTTACAAACACGTTTGACAGATTTCCTTGAGTGTGCAAATAATGTAGGTAAGAGGAATGAAAGTGGTAAGAGGAATGGGAGAATATAAGAGTGTAAAATTATAATACAAAAGTGTGAACGGGGTACTTCATTACCTCTCATATAAGGTGAGGTCTATTTTTCACGTGGGCTCTAACACGAATTTAGGAAGGTTGGAGGGCTTTTTAAAAAAAATGTAGGTAAAAAGGGTGTTGCAGGGTATCAAACACCTTATTGAGAATATGAAAATATATAGATAGTCAAATAAAAATTAAAAGAAAATGAATCTAGAAATTTTTATTCTTCTCCCCTTTGACTCCAACATGATATTTGTGAATGTATATAAGCAGCGTATCATGTAGAAGCACTTGGTTTACCAATCAAAAAGATGAGAGAAATTATAAGACAGATTGATGTGAAGTTTCCTGGACATTTTTCTACTTTAGAATTCTAGGTTAAGGTATGAATTGAAAGTGCCATCAATTCCATTTTGTGAAATTCTGACTTTGAGAGGATTTGAGTAAAAAACTGACATCACTTTTATGATCTACTTTTCAAGATTTTCTAGTTTCATCATTGTCCCATTGTAGCCCATTGATTTCCTACCTATTGTCTTTTCAAAAGGTCATGTCCTCTCCTTCCTGCCTTATTAAGACTCACTGTACACAATACAATACTACTACAATATAAAATATTTTTATCAAATAACTTTAACATTTTTCAATAAAAATTATACACTTAATTTAAAATGTATACCTCATTTTATCTAATCTCACATCTAAATCAAACATACCCTAAAGAAGAAAGCGAAAACCATTTTTTAAAACAATTCACTGTCAAAAGCTGATCTTCACGAGAAAAACTGATTTTAAAAATCATTTCACTGACAAAACGAAATGCTTTCACACATTCATGATTGATGTAACTAAGAATAACAAGAATATTTTCTACCCAGCGGATAACTTAATAAAGGGGAAATAGAGGGAATAACATGGAGCATTCGTAACACATTCAATATTTCCAATAAACATACATTCTTCTATTCATGGTATATTAACGATCTAATAATTATAACGAGTTAAGTTTGTTTTGTAACAACCATTTGAAGATGCTTCAAAATTATGGTATAGACAAATAATCACTGAGAAACACTGGCTACATTAGAAATTTCAGGGGGAGTAAGTTGAATTCTTTAGATGATTTACAACTTTTGTTGGAGCAATCTAAATCAATTTCAGCTGAGGTTGATGTTTCCGAAAATAAGATTTATGATTTAGATTGCTCCAATTCTAGCTCCTCCATAAAGTCCATGGTCATCTCAAGATAATCCTTGAAGTGCAGTTGTTTCCATTCCTTGAAATAAACAAAACAATTAAAGGCATATGAAGCACGGATCTTGGAAGAGGACATGCATTGTGCAAGCAGTGAGGATGATTACTGATTACTTCTTTTGATATGATCTATAATGAACAACACAAAGTTGTTTAAAAATGGTAATCAGATTAGGTTCTCTCTTAAACAGTTGACCTAAATGTAGACAATCCAAAGTTATTGGATCTAAGATTTTGTTGGGCGATGTTCTCACGTCTCCTTGCCAAGACTCTTTCAATATTCACACTACTAAAGTTTTTTATTGTAGTTATTCTAGAAATTGATATTCCACATTGTGATTGAAAACGAGGGAGAAAGTATGGTGTGGTCCCTAACCAAAATTTTTTTTTGATAAAGTGGCCATGGAAGACAACAAATGGCATCAGAATGGAAACAATGAGATCACAAGAAACAGAGATGAAAATTAAGCCAAGACAAAAAGGGTTTCAAGGGAAAACCATGCTTACATCAAAATTCCAATCACCATGTAAGTCAGGGTCATTTCTGTTTTTCCAAATATATGCATAAACACTGAGTTTCTCTGAGCTGTCCTGCATACAATGCATACTCATTAGTTAAGTGAAAAAGGAACAAAATGAATGAATAACAGATTTTTTTTCTCATTTGATTCGTTCAAAGCTTCAATGGGGTGTTCTTCAAAAAATAATACATATAAAAATGGTATGAATACTTACAATCATTGTAACCTCAACCATCCTCCTTTCATATTGAACGTCTTCATAAGCATCCAGAATATCTAGCTCAAGGTCTGTGATCCCTGATAGAACCTTCAAAATGGTAGATTGTTGAAATCATACACATCACTGAAACAATGTGAACCATGAAAAACGAACCGGCACATAAGAAGACAATAAAAATGACGTTTATTTCCTCCAAGAAAGACAAATCTGGTTGAGGACATGTAAATGACAATTCTTGAAATATTTAGAGAAGTATTTAGTGAAATTGTCAAAAATCAAATAGAGTTATCAATTAGGTTGTGTTCAACTAAGTCAGCATAGTCTAACATGATCAAATTATGTCATTGATCGACGTAAAACGATTTGACAAGTCATGTCTGGGTTACATTTTTATGTTTTCATGTTGATATGGCACAACTCGTTTTCAACACATAGGCTAATATAACATGACACAAAAATAATTTTGTAATTTTTTAAAATTTTGTATTTATTTTAATATACTTTTATTTAGTTGTATACATTATACATAGTTTGGTAGATTGAATTTGTTAATATATAATGCATAATTGCAAGTTTGAATCCTACCTTTAACCATTTTTTAGTATTTATAAATTATATTAATGTTATATTAATTTTTAATAAAATAAAAAATAATTAAAAATTTAACCATGTGGCACCATACCTAAGCAATTGGCTGAAAGGCCAGGTATAGCCCGGGCAATTTTACCTTTTACCCTAAATTATTCATGTTGAGCCTACAAAAAATTTGGAACATCTCTAAAATCAGACACCAAGCAGTAACTAAGTTGCAATGCGAAGATTATTTTCAGAAACTACTTGGAAAAGTCAAGCGGTGAACACACCTTTCCTCCAACTTTCTCACCCTCCACAGGTACAATTGCAGGGTAAACACAACCATTAATACTGTGGCGATAGCTGCAGTGAAAGAACAATGTTATTGGAGCATTTGAGACGGAATCTATCACTCAAATGAAGGTAAAAAACCATGCACGCACACAAGCATGAACTCCAAAGCATTCATAGGGAAAGCCCAAAAGGAATATGTCATGAACGACATCCGATTGTGGACATCTAGTGAAAAGGTAAAAGATAGAATTACCCACAAATCTTAATCAATTTTCCCACCCTGTCTATCTGCCAACATCAAATTTCAAAACTGCAAATCTTTCATGGAGTTCGCTTGAATCTACTTTTAGGATCAACTTATAAACTTCAACAATTGGAAGAAGTCCTAGAAGCTAGTAGTATATCCGAACAGAATTTGTGTATTAATAGGTGGTATTGGATCTCTGGATGCGATGTGTAAAAGTCACTTACAACAATCAACTAAAAAGCTGACTTCTGTAGGTACATCTAAATGAACATTTAATCAAAAACTAAATAAATTAGGAAACTATGTTTCTTTAGAAACATTGTGGAACAGCATAACAAAATCCTAATCAACATATCAGATTTGAATTTCAAAAGAAATATTTCTTAATAAAAATCTCATTGAATTTTTTTCTAATATCAAATCAATTCTCCCTATGGTCGTTATTCTGAAATCTACTAGACCTAATCCTTTATTTCCAATTTCATTAACTAAACATACATAATTTTTTTGCAGTTCTGAAAATCAAGTCTAAAGTTGGATGGATCGAATCCAAAATTAAAATAAAAGTAGCATTTTTAATTTTTTATAATTGATCCATTTGAAACCAAAATTAAAACTTAATAAATAAGCTATAATCAATCATATTTCATGAATTTATCCATCATACAAGTCAACGGAGAAAAAATGAACTGAATTTTTTAAGTGTAATATTTTTCAACCAATCTTTACGGAGTGAAAAATAATGTCATTTTGTAAACATGTAAATTGAACAGAAGAAATAGTCACTACGGATATTGCTTCACTATGGACATCGGGTCATTTTGTAAACATGTCATTTCCTATCAATTGCTTCACTAGTATTTACAAGAGCAAATTGATTTTTTTTTCTTTCAAATCGATAGGAAGAAATAGTCGCTGTAAGTCAAACTTGGTCACTACTAGAGCATGGCTCAACGATGAAGGCGACATCGGAACTCTACATCTTTCCTAATCCTCAGGTCAGATCGTGAGCAGAAGTCGTCGGAAAAACCACGACAGCGATTAAAAGCATGAAAAGCGAATTACAGTGGGAAAAAGCGGAGGACGACAACGACGATGTAACGTACTAGTGATCGAGTATTGCCAGCGAAGCGGAGGGCACACGCTTGATCACGGCCTTAGTGACCTCATCGTCCAACAAGGTCCCGTACACGAACACCCTATGCATCGACGCTGCAGGAGATGGACAAGTTAGACGAATTGCAGGCCACCTCCGTGCGAGTTGTTGGATTTTTGTGGACGGCTCGACATGGGCTCCGTTTGTTGCTGTTAACACTATTTATTATAGTTATTTACTACACATTTTAATTTTTTATCGTACAACTTATTAAATAAAAAATTAAATTATTCATAAATATCAATAAATGATTTACCTATATTATTCCTGATACGAAAAGGTAAAATAATATATTTTATTTATTATTCTACATATTTTAAAAGAAAAAACTCTTTATACGGATTTCGAAGGTAAAATAACATATTTTAGTTAATACTCTATTCATTATTTTACATATTTTATTTATTAATTATCACAAATTTTTAAAAATAATATTATAACTATTCTATTGTAAATTATGTATTTTCTAGAAAAACATAAACTTCATTTCGTCCACTTTCACCGTTACAACAAACTGAGCCCTTGGAACATCCATATCTTTTAACGGGATATTTTAATTTCAATAGAAAGTTAAAGTTGAACGTTAAAATTATACATAAATTATAAAGTAAAAATTTATATATAAAAAGTGTCAAATTGGTTATAAGTACCTAAATTTAGATTATTTTTAAATTTTTGTTTTTTTTTAAAAAATCTACAACATATAAATTTATAATTTTAATTTTAAAGTTCCAAAAATTATGATTAAAGTATAATGAAAAGTTAAAAAAGAATACAAATATGAAAAATAACTCAAACACCTTTAACAACTTAGTTTTGTCTAAAATGCTTGAATATGTAAAAATCACCAAAGAAAATCACATGGTAAGTGAATGATGAGTAGAGAAAAGACAATGATACGAAAGTGGGAAGAGGAATGATGATGGTATAAGCAACAAATAAAAAAGATGTCGATAGTACAAGTAACAAATAAAAAAGATGTCGATAGTACAAGTAACAAGTAAGATAGATAATGACGACACAAGCGACAGATGAAAAAGATGACGACACAAGTGATGGACGAAAAAGATAACACTACATGTGATAAAAAAATTAAATTTTTTTCAAATTTTCTGAAATACAAAAAATACCTCAAAATTCAAAAAAATTAAATGCAAATAGTTGGATAACTTACGGTAACAGTTCGAACGACACCACCACTTGCACCATCTTGAGCTATTGCAAGGGCTGCTTTAACCACCAAACCCTGTATCACGTAAAACAACATTAAATCGGAGGAATCATAAACAATGAATAATTCTCAATACTAATCAAGAAGTAACAAGCAAAAGCTAACATATCCTCAACTTGATATTCTAAGACATTAATCAAGAAATGAAAAGGCTGAAAAAAAATCTTTTGAGCCATAAAATGTGGCCAAAGAATAAGCTGGAAGTAAACCGTACAAAAAAAAT
>JAMKPZ010006767.1:0-10811 GCA_024699675.1 Amphibolis antarctica
GGCTTCTTGGGTCTTTATATAACAACCATTTTTTTCCATGTTTCCAAGTTTGCCTTCACTTTATTCCTACAAGACAAATAAAAATGTGAAGGAACCAAGACTTTGCAAAATAAATTGATATGATATGATATGATCATGAGTGTTGCCCTACATGTCATGCCCATTAAAAATGATAGTTGAAGTCTTAGTTGTGCATTATTTAATTGAGTTATATCATATTCATGCATTTCATGAAAATCCAAAGTTATATGCAATTCTAGTTAATAAAGCATGATAATCATATATGCACTTCTAATTTACATGAGATAAGTATATGTATAATGCACAAATTATGACTTCACATCATTGTTCGAAATGACTTAAACCCATCACTTGCCAACCCAAGATGAACGTTCCAAGGTTCCATACTGAATGATTCATGCATTGTATTAAATGTTTCCCAAACTACAGAATCAGCTGCATGTCTTAGCTTATTATCCATACACCAATCTACATGATGCCGAGTGGAGTGGAGGGCAAGTGTGGTTGGGCTCCTTATTGATGTGGTGATCATGGTAGGGAATCGATGACAAAGATGCATCATAAATATGATGTGATCACCATTGATTTTGGTGATATTGGATTTAGGTATCTACAAGTGGGACCCACCATCTTTGATTTGATCAAGTCATCAGGATGTACCCACCTTTCAATATTAGTACTTAACGAACTCTTTCTTTTATAAAAGTTTTGGTATATTTAAGCAATAGGTCGAGGTTTAAAATTCAGAATAACTACATGTATAGATCATTAGATGAGACAATTAAAATACAAAATTACTATAGATTTTGCATTTTTAGAAGAAAAATTAAATCATTAATAACAAGCAATTTGATTATGTTGTCGGTATGTGATGACAAAAACAACGGAGATATGTTTCAAGACACCAATTTCTTCACTTTGTCCATCTTTTTCTAGGTGATATGCAAAGCTTATTTTCAATTTAATGCTCATTTGTGCAAAGATTTCTCCTCAAAATTGACTGATAAACATAGCATCGCAATCACTAACAATGGACTTCGACATGCCATGGAGCTTGATGACATTGTTAATGAAAATTTGTGCTACAAATCTGGTGGTATAGGGGTGCTTAAGGGCCATGAAATGAGAATATTTAGTAAATCAATCTATTACCACCATGATAACTAAGTTTCCTTTAGAGAGGGTAAGCCCAGTAATGAACTCCATAGCAATATCCTCCCACGAATCTTTTGGGACTGGCAATGGCTACAATAAGCCTGTCGATTTTAGATTAAGATATTTACAATGCTGGCAAGTCTAGCACTCCCTATCATGCTTCTTAACTTCCCTCATCATGTATTTCCAATAAAAGTTCTATTGGATTGTAGCAATAGTCTTTTTACTGCCCACGTGCCCCACTATTAGTGTCGTGCACTTCAGAAATAATCTTGTGAGTCAATTCTACTCCACCATTCAAAAAAAATGGCCCTTTCGAAACAATAACCCACCTGACATCACATATTTAGATTGGTCAAGCTAGTTGTCCACATAAACTTGAATTTTTTGTTTGATAGCATTATTTTCTTCATGTGCCCTTTGGATGTCCTCGAACCACAATGCTTAGGGCCTAGAGATAGCCTGCTTTTTTGGCGCATGAGTGACGTGAGATAAGGTATCTACAACTTGATTGTATCCCCCTTTCTTATACTCAATAGTGAAATCCAATCCCATAAATTTGTAAAACCATTTGTGCTGCACTTTTGTATGGACTTGTTGGTCAAGGGATTAGTGGTCTATTTCAATGACAAAAGTCTTACCTAGTAAGTAATATCTCCAATATTGCACTACTAGTGAAAGAGCCTCCATCTCCTTTTAATAGACAAGTAAATCATGATTGCACCCTTTTAGTGTGCGACTTAAGAAAGCTAGAAGTCTTCCCTTTTGTATTGGCAGCGGTGGATGAAACCATGAAGAGGACAGGAGTGGAGTGGAGGGCAGGTGGGGCTGGGCACCTTATTGGTGTGGTGATTGTGGTCGAGAATGGACAACAGAGATGTAGCGTAAATATGATGTGATCGTCATTGATTTTGGCGATATTGGATTTGGATATCTGCAAGTAGGGCTCACCATCTTTGTTTTGATCAAGTCATCAGGATGTACCCACCTTTTAATATTAGTACTTAACAAACTCTTTTTTGTTATAAATTTTTTGGTATATTTAGGCAATGGGCCAGGGTTTAAAATTCAGAATAACTGCAAGTGTAGATCATTAGATGAGAAAATTAAAATAGAAATTTACTATAGATTTTGCATTTTTACAAGAAAAATTAAATCATCAATAATGGGAAATCTGACCACGTTGCATGTGTGTGATGACAAAAACAACAAAGATATGTTTTGAGAGATTGATTTAAGACTTCACTTTGACCATCTGTTTCCTAGTGATTTGCAAAGCTCATTTTCAATTTGATGCTCATTTGTGCAAAGATTTCTCCCCAAAACTAACTAATAAACATAGCATCATGATCACTGACAATGGACTTTGGCATGCCATGGAACTTAATGACATTGTTAATGAAAATTTGTGCTACAAATCTGGTGGTATAGGGGTGCTTGAGGGCCATGAAATGAGAATATTTAGTAAATCGATCTATTACCACCATGATAACAGAGTTTCCTTTGGAGAGGGGAAGCCCAGTAATGAACTCCAAAGCAATATCCTCCCACGAATCTTTTGGGACTGGAAATGGTTGCAATAAGCCTGTCGATTTCAGATTAAGGTATTTACAATGCTGGCAAGTCCCTAACATTCTTCTTAAATTCCCTCGTCATGTTTTTCTAATAAAAGTTCTATTGGAATGTAACCACAGTCTTTTTACTGCCCACGTGCCCCCCAATCTTAGTGTCATGCACTTCAAAAATAATCTTGTGAGTCAAATCCGTGCCACCATTGAAAAATAAATGGCCCTTCCAAAACAACAACCCACCCCACATCACATATTTTGATTAGTCGAGTTGGCTATCCACATAAGCTTGAAGTTTTTGTTTGATAGTTGTTGCTATCCCTCGGGCAAATCCCTCAATGGACGGTTATGTCATCCTCAAGACGAACAATAGCAAAAAATAGGCTACGGGTAAAATGTCAAGGAAATGTAAATAAACAGAGTCGCCACCTTATTTTAAAGAGAAACAAGGAAACCTACAAAGGAAAGATAAACTTCTTATAGCAAAGACTGGAAATCTCAATTAAAAAAGTGAAAAAGGTGTATAATAAGGGGTTTGATGTCCAAAAGACTAGATAAGGAGCTTTGGGTACTGTGGGGAAGGTATTAGACACCCCCAGTCAGCCCGAATGAAATCCAGCCTCTCAACGACTCAAGAAAATAAAGGTAACTAGGAACAAAAATTGGGATTCACCCTCGGTGTTTCGGCCATGGAGAGGTCAGAAATTGACAAATTCGACTAGAAAAATATTGGAAGCGCTGTGGCTTGCACTAGCTCCAAGGTATTATACTAAGCGAATAAGAAAAATGTAAAGGGGACAAATGCACCTCTAGGAATTAACAGCAAAGGGTCTCAGAGGAAACTTCTGGGACCGAGTGCCTTTGACCTGAGGGAGGCCACATGAGGACTTAAGAAGTCAGGTCTTGAGGCACTAACTGAGGCCACGATGCACAAGCAAGCATTAGGAGATGACGTAGAGGAAGAGAAAAATGAAAATTGTAAAAACTTTCGCCCACAAAGTATGAAAGCAAAACGAATCGTCCATGCAGAGCTAGTTGCAAGGTCAAATGAGAGTGTAAAAGAAAAAATGGCTGAAGAGAGATAAAGTAAATGAGGGTGCCAGACGTAAGTGTTGGGATCCGAACGTTCGCTTCTAAAACCCCCTTCGTCATTCGCTCGTGCACTCATCCTCTCCGACATGGTGGGATGGAGAAAGAGAAAGGAACAACACGCACAACATAGGTTTTACGTGGTTCAGCAACTTGCCTACTCAACAGAATGGTGGTGGGACTCCCGCTGCTTCAGTTCACTAGCTTACGATGTATATAAGTGCTGACTTACAACTCTACGGTTGCTCCTCTCCTATCACACACACACAGATTCACTCTCAGACGGGCATGGTCTCTCTCTTCATGTACGCAACCACCACTCCACTCTCACCAAGCCACTGTTACCCTTCAAGGGTTACAACATGCTCTATTTATAGAACAACACATCAAACCCTAAAAGGACACGCAATCCTAGCCGTCAATCTAGATCCATCATCAACATATCTGACGTGGCTTCCCTTCAATTCGACGACCAATCCTTTAGCCACTCCTCGCCTTTGCAACTAGCTATAACTCTACGGCCTTAAGTTTACAGCTCATCGTAACTCTACGGCCTTTAGTTTATAGCTCACTGTAACACTACGGAACTTAGTTTACGGCTCACCGTAACTCTACGGACTTTATGTCTACACTCATCCTTCGCGAGCCACGTCTGATTCCTTCACTCGGTTGCTAATCTCCCACTGGCTACCGGTCCTCTAGCCGAACCTCTGGCTAGACCTCCATGGCCTCTTCCAGTCCACAGCACTCTAGTCGGTTGCCGCCTATTATGCCTGACTACCGCTTGCTATGCTAGGCTACTGCCTGCCTCTACCTTCAACAAGTCAAGCTTCATGGTCTGTTCCAACCGCAACATCCTAGCTAGATACAGGTGTTGGCTACCACCTCTCGTTTGTCAACTACCGCCTACCTCTTCATCGAGTCAGGCTCCACACCACAAGCCCAACAGTAAGATCGATATCTGACTCATCTGTTGGACAAAGAACTAGAACTCGAGGTGCCAAAGGTTGAGTTTTGTACTCTACCTTAGAAAAAATGCTAAGTGTGCAACTCGTATGCCTAAGCCGCAACGAGGAGAGTTACTTGAAATGCCTAGCATAGGGGCGGCAACCGGCTCGTTTGCCGATTAGCCAGATGGAACTTGTATTACTAGAGGTCAGGTTTAATGTTTTGTCCCATAATGCATAGACCCATGCATTTAGGTCGATAGGTATACAGAATAGTTAAAACAAAGTTGGCTCGAAAGAAAGGAAAACTCGCAAGCGACCTTGAAAACACAAAAATAGCATGCAAAGTAATGAGATGGGGGTGACGTCTTGCTTAGGCAAACTGGTTGTCAGGTCAAGCAAGAAAAACATCCTCACTCAAGGAAAATTTGATAATAATTCATCCCTTATTCAGGTGGCGTACACACAAAACAGGAAGGAAGGGTCTGAGGGTGATCCTTGAAGGAGGAATGGACTTCCCTTGGTCGAAGCCATGGACGGCCAGGGGGAGCGGCTATTAACAAAAGACCCGTCTCCCCCCTTGTTGCCAGTGGGAAGGGGGGAGAGGATGACTAACCTGTTGGAAGGTTGAGCTGGAGTTATCGCCAGTGAGCTCTCCTACACAGACAGTCGATTGTCGATGAAGGTCAGTAACTGGATGAACGAGTTGTCACCATCGGAGAAGCTAGAATGCTTGGACACTCGAGCAACAGCAATATCCAAGAGTCAAACCTCCCTCTAATGGTAAGGAGGGATCTATTTATAGGCTGAGGTTACGACATTTTACGACATTAGACCGTCGAGCGTAGGAAGGCCAAACGTAACGCACGTTATGTTGACTGGGCAATGGTTGGGCTCGCCACACGCCTAGAATTGTTAAGAGGTACTGGCAATTTAGGTTGGAGTTTCGCTGTCCTAGCCGGAATTCTGTCGAATTAGCTAGAATTCCATCAGGTCGCGGAAGACCAGTGCTCATTGGCTTATTGCAATGAGTCTCTAAGCGCTTTAGAAGCGACTAACGCAAGGGGTTGGAATTCTTCCATCTTTACTGCGAAAGGCCAGAGACCTGCACTTGTGTGGTTAGTTGCTTGATGATTGGTCTCACACCCCTAGAAGATGCATCAAGGGCGATTGTCGGGGCTGGACATCAACTGTATAGGCCAGGAGTCTACTCACCTACCATAAGACAACCAATCCATTCTAGGACTTAATGTCTTAGCTGTAACACTTCTAGAAGGTGCATCAGAAGTGGCAAGAAGATTGGACTGCCTCTGGAAAGTGCATTAGAGGCAACCAATAGGGGTCAGGAAACCAGTCTGCTTTAGGAAGACTCCAACTTGTAACATTACGAGTTTTACCCAACAACTGGCTGTAACATTATGGGCTTTACTCTTTGACTGGTCATAACACTATGGACTTTACTCTATGGCCGATTGTAACACTATAGACTTTACTCTATGGCTGACCTAAAAGAAAATGGAAGTGTCATTAATGAAACAGGACTTCCATCGACAAACATCAAGTGTTGGCAAAAGCTTCGTCCAAGTGACAGAAGTACCAGCTAACTAGCACAGTTAGACAAGTCATAGGTTCACTGCATGAGGGAAGATTTAGTAGAGTAGGTCTATCACGCGAGAGGTAATGCCATAAACAAGGTTGATGATGTCGTGAATAACTCAAAAATCAGCGGCAAGGGCTGGTCCTGGTTGCTACATGTGAGGTGGAAAACGAAGTGAGACTTCCACCTGGTAGGTCTAGATTCCACCCAAGATGACTGACAACCAACCCATATTTTTGGGGTGCCCTAGCTAGCACATAGGAGTACAACACTTGTACTCCCAACTCAAATCGTGAAGGGCTGAATGTTTGGCCTAGACTAACCACGATATCAATTGTGTATCCCCAAGTGTGAGGGGTCAACAGAATGCCCCTCCTTGGGTGAGGTTAGAGGACCAATAGGGAGGGAGATCGACAACCAAGGTCTGAGAATGACCTGGCATACTTGGGGGGAAACAAGATAGAGGAGAGAGCAAAATGGACTTATACTTCTAAAAGTTTATTTCACAAGAGGCCACGACGGATTTTTGATAAGAACAAGTGGAAATCTGTAATACTCGTTTGCCAATCTGTCAAGTCGCGCACCTCACATATCACACTGTAATTGGGTCAAACAGACCCGACTACCAAGACATTTCTATAAATAAGTGTTCCGCTTTTACACAACACTTGGAATTCAATTCTTGTAAAAATTGTGTGTGTGAAATATTTTAATTCACCGCAAGTGCACAGGTTTAAATGTAATTAGTGTGCAAGTACGAGTTTGTCCACAGGGATTAGTTTTGCGTGGTGTTTAACTAAATTGGTGTATTCAATTAATGGAACAAGTAATTAAATATTTTTTAAGCAATGTCACAGTTGCTCTATTCCAATTAACCGCTAGGATGCTCTTTAAATACCTCATGCATTCTACCTTCCAGAGAGTTCTTTCATTAACTTTTAATTTCTTCACCACTTATAATATTTGGATTTTTAACTTAGTCTTTTAGTAAATGATTTGAATTTTACACTAAAAGACTCTATCCAGTGAATTTTACATTCAAATATTTAATTTTTCTTAAGTTTTAACATTATACACTTCAGATTGCATAAAATTTACCATTTTACACAGAAAAAGTACTTAACCATTAAGGTAACTCGTGGGTAAACGTCTTCACTCTCGAGCTTACTCGAAGGTTGTGTGATAATTGTAAGTTTCAGATGTAAAAACAGTACGATTCGAATTAGCTGAAACTTCTAAGAGTTGAATACTTATATTTTTGGTCTTTTAAAATATTTTAAAGCACAACTTCAAGACCTAATAAGTGAGAAATGACAAAAATAAATTATATTTATAATGCTATAAAAATTTTAAATTTTCGATATATACGAATACCTAAAAATTTTAAAAAATTTCCTTTTCGTACAATTTCGACGTGCATAAATCCCTTAACGTAATGTCCTCGCCGACATGGAAACACGCATGACGATTTCTTTTATCCACGCGTACGCGGGACGGGAAAAGTACATCCTAACATCCGCCGAAAAAGGTACAGTGTCCGTCCGATCAATCCCGCAAAGCGACGAGCAAGCCATCGTGACCGTCGGTTCGCGGGATCAACAATTAATCCTCCGCCACGACAAGACTCGTTGGCGACCTCGCGGGTGCTTGCGCGTCCATATCAAAGGCTTCATCGCGTCTCCTCCGTGCTTCGATGTCACCGCGTCTCTGCATCAATATAGATATATATATATATATGTACCAACACCTCAAGAACACTGTTCGATCCGGAATGATCGATAAGATAAGCGCCCAATCAACCACACACGTACACTGATGCGAGATCGACATATATATATTTCATAGAGATTTTAATGATTTGTTTCTTCGATCTGCCCGGCATACATGTCTGCAGCAAGCCCGGTGTGGAACGGTGGTCGTCGTCGTACCAGGTGGTTCTTCTTCGCCAAGCAATACCTCAAGCTTCCACCTTTCCTTCGCCGTCGTCCTCATGAGTTGCGAAATCTTCGTGGCCATGGCGTGCGTACCTAGCTACGATAATCTCATATTAATTCCAATAAGTTATTTAGTTCATATATATAGATATATATGTGTGTGTATGTAAAAATAATTACAAGGATCGATGCTATCGATCTCCAGGATGCATGCCCTACGGCGCCGACGACAACATCCACCGCAGGCAGCGTGCACTGGCGGGAGATCTTTCGACGCTTCGACAAGAACGGGGACGGTGAGATCTCCGTCGAGGAGGTGAGGGCGGTGTTGGCGTCGATGGGGGAGCACGCGGTGTCTGCGGGGGAGGTGGAGCGCGCCGTCGGGGGGGAGCTACTGGGGTACGGCGACTTCGTGCGGCTGATGGAGGAGGCGAAGGCGGGGGACGAGGAGGAGGCCGACGCCGACATCCGGCGCGCGTTCGAGATGCTCGAGGCGGAGAAGGGGTCCGGGTGCATCACCCCCGACGGCCTCCACGCCGCCCTGAAACGGCTGGGTGAGGCGTCCTCGCCGGAGGACTGCGTGAGGATGATACGTGCCTTTGACGTCGACGGCGATGGGGTCATCGATTACCAGGAGTTCCGTAGGATGATGAGTTCCGCTTAGGTTACGTTTAAGAAGTCTTGAGCTGGTTAGGCGAGCTAAGGAATCTTTATTTTCTTAATTCTAATTTTAATTTTATAAAAAAATTTATATATTATTATTCTCGTATATAAATTTTTATTTCATAATTTACTATATAATTTTATCATTATTTATAAAATTATTTTCAACTTTAACTCTCTACGGCATCTTATAAATTTTCATACATAAATTTTTATTTCATAATTTACTATATAATTTTATCATCATTTGTAAAATTATTTTCAACTTTAACTCTCTACCGAAATTAAAGTTAAAGCTAAAGTTAGATAAACAAAAGAAATTTCACGACTTTTTTAAAGTTACGTGATTTATAATAGAATGACGATAGTATTTTTGTAAAAGTAGCGATGAATAATAAATAAAATATAAAAAAAATAATGTATAATATTTATTATAATAATGTGATGATAGTATTTTGTTTGAGAGTTGTAATAAATAAAATATATAATAGAATAATGAATAATATTTATTACATTAATATGATGATAATATTTTTTTTGAAAGTTGTAATGATAATATTTTTTTGACCGTTGTCACAAATAGTAAATAATATAAAAGTTGTTTGGTAAATAATATTGTAAAATACTATTTGCATAATAAAAAAAATAGTTATATAATATAAAATGTCCAACCAAACATGCTTAAACTCTTTTAATTTTAACTTTAGTTTTACGTAAATTCTTATGTATTATTATCACTATATAGATTTTAATTTTAACTTTAGAAGATTTGTGTCAATAGAATTGAGAGGAATCGAATATTAGGGATTTCAATTTCATCCAATTAGGGCATTTGTAGGAAGCCTCCCTGATGGAATTTAATTCTTTCATGAAATTAGAAGAAATATTCGTATAAAAAGTGATCCAGAATTCAATTCTAATATCTTCTCTTGTGAATATAATCAAACTGAATCAATCCCTCTACTCCCTTCTTGTAAGACATCCTGTAACCCTCACATCTCCACCTCTCTAGCCCTCCTGACTATTACATCTTTGTCTCTCCCCACAATCAGTTGTTGTCATAAGTTACCATTGGTCTCTACCTCTCCCCACGATTGTCGCCATTGGTCTCCTCTCCTCACAATTGTACTAGATATAGTCAAGATTAAAGAAAACAAATTGCTAATATATTGCGTGATTGTATTACAAGAGAAATGTAAAACAATAACAACATATGAATGTTATGTTGTAATTTTATTATGAGGGCACGAGTTCTGTAGGCGCCTACAGAAGTCACTTCTGTAAGCGTCCGTCGATCGTGAGATCGACGGTTGAAATTGAAAAACTTAAAAACACTCTCTCTCATGTACGTAAAATTTAAAAGGACTCTCTCTCCTACAGCAGCTAAAATTTAAAAACAGTCTCTCTCATCGGCAGGTGAAATTTAAAAACACTCTCTCTCATGCTGCAGTTGAAATTTAAAAACACTCTCTCTCATGCTGCAGCTGAAATTTAAAAACACACACTTTTCAATCGATTATTTTCCATTTGTCGTTCTGTTTAACTTCACGTGTGACTGTTAAAACGCCGATCTTTTAATTCAAACGTCCGGTTGTTTAAACTAAAACGCCGCTTCTCTCATCACGTGTAAACTTAAAATTTCACGTGACAAGTAAACTACAGCCTTTCGAATATTATAATTAAAACATCGGTCTTTTAATTCAACTGTCTAGTCGTTTAAACTAAAACGCCGCTTCTCTCATCACATGTGAACTTAAAATTTCACGTGACATTTAAACTACAGCCCTTCGAATATTATAATTAAAACGCTGGTCTTTTAATTCAACTGTCCGGTCGT
>JAMKPZ010006779.1:0-11721 GCA_024699675.1 Amphibolis antarctica
TTATAGAGTAACCCTAATGAGAGACTTACAAGTATGGGGGCCTTTTGAGAGAAATAGTCTCATGTTAAAATCAGTGTGATGAGTTGAGACTCTTATAACACTTGTGAGTCATTTCTTACTAGTCAATTAATTTTAATGAGATGAATCTCTATACACCTAATAATAGGCTTGGCATGCAAGCTAGAATTACCAAAGAAGAGTAAGTGTAAATACTAATTAAGAGTTTTGGCTATACTAGAACTAAATTAGTGAAAGGATACAAGTTTCAAATTTGAGGTATGGACATAGTTTAGTTTAGTTGAATTGCTATAAACCTCGTGTATTATATGTAGTTTTTTTATTCTAATTTTAAAAATAGAATAATTAAATAAAAGAGATAACTCCAAGAAATTTTTATTTGTAATTATTTGTAGTTTGCTTTATTGTTTCTCACTTCTCATTAACATAAAACTCAATTCTTCACAACGTACACGTATTTTTACTATATAATTGTACTGCACCTCTAATTGTTCATAATTAGTTAGTTTAAATTTCATTAAAAATTACTATTTACCTGTTTTTAGTGAAGTAATTCCCAATTTAGTACGAGCACTCACAAGTAGTCCACGAAAGATTGTGCAAATTTGATACCATACGTTAAAAAAAATTTGGTAGATCGATTAGTGTGGTCAATACAAAGTTCCTTCCTAAATTAAAGATTTTGTACAAAATGGGTTAATTACTTAATTAGCCATCTAGAGCTGAAAATGAACAATTGCCATGGCATATTAGAGATGTTTACCTAGATATTTATAAGATCTAAGGTTTCATTTGAAAATAAGGTTTATAATGATATTTACTATATGAAGTATATATATAGTAAAAATAGAGGTTTTCACTGTATAATAGGAATAGAGGTTTTTATTGTATAAATAGTTAAAAAGAAATTTTTTCACCTTAAAAATCGTGTTAGCCTAAAAAAATATAAACTTTTATTGCTTACCTAATATATAGTTTTTGTTAAATAAAACTTAAATATAACTCAACGCCTGAGTAAATTCTGCTCTCCCAGCTGTTGTGTGAGGTTAATTTCAAGAGTACAATTCTACTACCAGGTGACAACATGCATGGGTGATCTGCTAACACATCCGCAAATAGTAAGTGACCACCAGTTTTTCAGATCGAGATAACGCCGGATAAGATCAGTGCATCGGATAAGCACAAATGGCTCCCAATGAACGCAAGCATGTGGTTCCTATGTAGGCCACATCACTCTATTCAATCCCCATAGAAATGTTTAGTTGCTACCCCAAACTTGTGACTGTACGTGATTTGAGTGATATTGCATTTAACCTGTTCGTTAAAATGACTGATGGGGGAGGAAGTCACAGCACGACCACACGCGCGCTTTAGGGAGAGCAAAATCTTAGCAATGAATTGGCAAAGATGGATGAACCAAGACATGCGTGGAAGTAGAATTGAGATATGAAAAATCCATTCGCTAGATCGATTGATTGTAACGTGATCGTTGACCTCAAATTAAACGACACCTGTTTAGGCCAAGGACGTTCGTTTTCTATCTCCCTAGCTCCGACGCTTTTGACGTTGACGCCTGCAAGTCAGGTCAGGAGGTGTTTGTGCTGGACAATTGTTTGTTGACCAAGTATAAGTAAAGTGACGTTGAAAGTGATTTGGGAGAGGTTAAAATAAATATTTAAATTTATATAAATAAAGGGAATTTTAAAATAATAGTATGTCACAAATGAAATATACATGTTTTGAATGCTGTGTGTTGAAGAAAATGATTTCATATATTAATAAAATTTAGTTAAATAATTAAAAGAATTTTCATTATATTATAAGTCTAGTCTTTATCGATAAGATATCTGATGTAAGATTATTATCTAACACTCTCTCATATATAGTTATTTCGGTAAAAGGTAAAGCTTACGTCCTCGTGCTTTGATACTATGCATATTAAAAGTGATATCATATATCAACAAAATTTAGTTAAGTGTCTGATTGAAGCATACATGAATTAAGGTAAATGCATGCATGTCTATCTTCAAATTAAGAATCTCAAAAGCTTATATAAAACTAACCATACATAAACGTATATAATATAATTAATCACAATAAGATATGTCGTACAAACCACTGGAGTCCACAAATGAGGTGGTGGTATGAAGTGAATATAAATGGCTGCTTGTGATTTCTTCTTAACGGTGTCCATTAATTAATTCTCAGGAAATATATCATGATGCCGTCTTATCACCTAGGATCGAATCATTAATTAATTATTCATGTTAAACGAATGGTAGACAACGTTTTCCTTCAATGACTTTGATTACCATTTGACACTTGAGGACAATTTTATCATAAAAATATGCATTATTAATTTTGCAGGTAAATGCCGAGCTAGCACATTCAATTAAAGAGATTGGTTAATCGACTAATACCCATTTAACTTGCAATTTTATCAGATGTCTCTAAAGTGACTGATGAAACCCATTAGTCGTGGCTGATGACCCAATCGACACCCAATAAGACTAAGGAAACAATTAATGGTGTGAGCTCAAGATTAGGGGCAAAAGGAGACCAACCTCGTGTTGGGATAGATAGTCTTATAAGGATGAGTAAAATTAAAATTTTTATATTACTTGTGAGTTTTTTTTTACTAATTAATTGATTTTAGTAAGATAAAATCTATATGTTATTAGAGTCACTTATATCACTTTTACATTACTTGTAAGTCTTGTAAATTAATTTTAATAAGGTAAAATTCCGATCATAAGGTTACAAGGAAGCTACCTTGGACTGAGAGTGTGAGTTCATTACAAAACGCCCTTTGGAATTTTACAAAGGTTGTATGTGGAATCCTATATACTTGATTAATTTTTTAGATTTTTCAATACACAAACCCTTATAAATTAGCATGGTTCAAAAGTCAAAGCATGTCAGATTCCATGTAGAGTAGTGGATGTCAATAGTGACACGATATAATATTGACATCTTCTTCTCCCAGCCCTATTATTATTATTATTTTGTACAATTTAATTTGTTGGAGAGAGGCTTGTTCATGCATGTGTGTGTATATATATATTATTGGAAGCATTATCATGCAGCATTATATTGGAAGTTCGCTATGGTGGTTTGACATTCAGCTCTTGGTATGTCTTTTCTTCGACGTTATTGATGTGGAGGTTCGATGGCTCCAATGCAAAGCGATGTGAGTTGTGCTGAAATCTGTGTAACAGAACTAATTAAATCTCCAAAAGCACCTGAATGTCAACCACACGGAGGAACTCAACATATATAAAATTTAATTAAACAGGCAACACAAGTTGAGTCGTCCCCTAAGGTAGTGAACAAATTAAGTAAAGCCACACACCTGTCCCAACACAGCCACTGGTGCCCGCTTATGACGTACGCATACATACAAAACTCTGCTAATTAAATCAGATCACCAGAGAAGTCTTGGTGCACACAAACCACCCAATTACAACGAAAACAAATAGTCTGATGTATCCTCGATCTATACTTGTTCGATCATATCTATCTTGTTTTGATGTGTTTTAGATTTATGGTACTTCAATTATGCGGAGAACCAAAGTAGTGTGATCAGGATAACCTATGATAAATTATTAATTGTAAATTTCATATATAATCTCATAATATGCTTTTTCTTAGATTAGATTATACATTTTTGAACGTTCTTATACTGAGTATCCATAGTCTCAAACAAATATTAGTATCAATACTAGCTACTATATGTTTTGGTATCAAAAAATCTGTAATTTCGACTATTGCTTATAATCTAAACTCTTATACTGAGTATCCAAAGGACCTAAGTCATTTACCAGTTTTCTCATGAATCCACTCTCCACAACTGTGTATATATATATTCAAAATGAATCAATCCTAGCTGGTCTTTATTAATTATTTGACTCTCTACTTTATATTGAGGACTTTGAGGTACATAGTTCTTGTCTCATCAATAATTATGAAAGATTGACGAATGGTAGAAGATGAATCGTACATCAAGCGTGTGCATGCATATATATTTGTATTTGGTGCAGATGAACTGCACCTTTTGTTTGAATTGCGTAGGATCAAGAGCGCCATACGTCTCCGATCGATCCCTACGTTGATAAAAATGTCCACGACATCGAAATTAAGCAAGCTGTATTTTTTTTCTTTAAAGATCAGCAGGTAGGAGGTTGGGAAGCGTAATTAATTACCACCACTTGTGTACTTGAGGTGCTGATTATTTGGCGCAAAGAAAACTTCTGATGGGTGCAAATGATGAAATGACATCAAGCTAAACTGCGGCCTCATCTCTCCAGCTCTTCCCTTCCTATAAATATTACCATCGCAACATCTTTATTAATTAATTGCAGCTATATAGCGTTCTAGCTTGTCATATATCGCCGTGTAGCTGAGCTGTAGGAAAATATATATACATACATGCACATGAGGATGGCGTCGTTGTTCTCCACTGCATCGGCCATTTTGCTGCTCATGCAGCTTCTTTCTTCGTCGGTGTCTGCAACGAGTAGGGCTGAGCTGTATTATATATATATATATATCTGTGTGTGTTGAAAATCGATCGATAGGCATGCAAATTAATTAAAATGGCCGGCCGGGCGTGTCTTATGAGTTTCGGTGTTTGATTTGGCGATGAGCAGGGACGTTCAACGAAGAGTTCGAGTACAAGGGGAAGCACACGGGGCCGGACCACTGGGGGGAGCTGCACAAGGAGTGGGCCATCTGTAACTCCGGCCACCTGCAGTCGCCCATCGAGCTGAACAGCACGGAGATGGTTGACATGCATGGGGTCGCCGACCTGAAGAGGCACTACTACGCCGCCAGAGCCACCGTGACCAACAGAGTACAGGACATCATGGTATAATTAATTAATTGCTTATCATTTTAATTGTATATTATCGATTGAATAATTAACACACGCGCGCAAGGTAACGCATGCATGACGATCCATGGGTTGTATATGCACGGGCGCAGGTCCACTGGGAGGAACCTGCGGGCGGATTCTCCGTCAACGGCACAAGATTTTTCCTGCAGCAGCTTCATTGGCATAAGCCGTCCGAGCACCTCGTCAACGGCGAGAGGTACAGTACATACATATTCGTTAGTGAGAAAAAATTCATAAATGATATAAAAATTTTAATTTTTTATGTACTTTTATGTCTGTGAGTCTCTTACGAGAGTATTTTATATTAAATTAATTCCAAATCATGTAGAATTTACCTTATTAAAATTAAATTGTTAATAGAAAAAAACTTACATATAAAAATCTCAATTTTATTTATCATTTTTTTATATGAAACTATTTTTCCTAACAACATATCTATTTTTGAGGCATACACCACTTGCAATTAAGCACTCTCCTCAATTAATTAGCTTGTTGACGGCCTCAATCCTTGATTAATTGATATATTCTTTTGTCATGTTAAATTAATTGATAAATCTAGTGTCTAATCAACATGATATTTTCTCCCACTGGAATTTTAATTAAATGAAGGTTTGAAATTGAGATGCACATGGTGCACATGAGCTTGGACAACAAATTTGCGGTGCTCACTGGTCTCTACCGAAAGGGCAACCCCGACCCGTTCCTTGAGGAGGTGAGTATATAGCCATACGTTTGAAGCCAGCATTATTGCTCATAATTAATTAACCATTCATTTTATTGGCTTTGTTCTTAATCATTCTAAGTAATTACCTAATAATTAAATTGATGCATGGCTGGATTCGTCAGATGAAGCCCTACATCGACGCGGTGAAGGGACAAAGGGACAAGAAGGTGGACGCCGGAATGGTGAATGCAAACCACACAAGATTGGATGGCAGAGAGTACTTCAGATACATGGGTTCTCTCACCACACCTCCATGCACTGAAGGTGTCATCTGGACTTTGATGAAGAAGGTCAGTGCACATGTATACCTGCTTATGTGCAACGATTGAACTGGATCTATGTTAATTTGAGTACGCTAGCTAGCTGTTGTTTCTTTAATTTTACCACTAATTGAATAAGACGTTAATGGTGCAGATAAAAACCGTTTCAAGGGAGCAAATCCATAGGTTGAGAGTGGCAACACCTGTAAGCTTCGATCTCCAAACCAGCTGATTCATATATCTACCCAATTTGGACCACATACATACATTCGCCAATCTATTTTTTCCCACTTTTCTGGTGAAAATTTCTCCACATTATTTTTGTTCAATCATTTCTTCCTGCAGAGTTTCCACGAGAATGCGCGGCCAACTCAAAAGAAAGGAGACCGGATCGTCAAGTATTATCACGCGGTCTAGCAGATCTCATCCGCTCTATAAGTACAATGAGCTCCGTCTTCGAGAAGTAGGACGATGCGTTTTGTACCAATTGTCCACAAGTAATAATGAATTATTATTATTACGTCCCAGTCCAATGAATGAATAAATGATAACTGTTCACCTTTTTGGAATCCTGGAACGCTGTAACGGACGTGGCACGACAGTAGCCGTCGGTTTTGTTAAAAAAAACCAACAGAATCAATCCAACTACATGAAACTTTGAAACTTCGTAAATACACTAAATTTATCTTAAAATAATAATTTTCAAAAAAATTATATGTAACCATTATATCCAACTCAACAAAATAGAGGAAATATGATGGAGTTCGCAGATACGGGTGGGTCGGCGTCCTCCCCGACTTTCCAAATGTGAAATGTCGCCACCAGCACACCGCTGTGGCGGATTGGTCACAGAGGTCCTCTGCGATGATTGCACAAATGAAATGTCGTGAGAGCCCTGTTACTTGTGGGCCTCCAGCCGAAATGCAGGCCTAGAACTCCTGCTTCCTACTACGTAGAACGCCAGCACCACCGCCACTGCCTCCTTGATGGACGTGACATGAAGGACCTTTGTTGTAACCTTGTAGGAGGCATCAACGATAGCCCGGCCACTTGCGGGGTCTCGATTGCCGCTACATAGACCCTCTCTTCGCCCTGGATAGTCGGAGAAGAAATGTGCGGACATTTACGTCTCTGCTTTACCATTACGGAAAGGCTGCATTATCTTTAACGTTTCCTCTTTCCAACCGCTGTATTTACTCATGTAATCTGTACAGTTGCACTTCTATATAGGGCATATTGTGCTTGGTTGGTGTGGGCACGATACTTCAAATTGGCCTATCTCATCCGTAGTTTCTCACTTGGTTTGACTGTACTGGGCCATATCGGCCCAGATGGGCACAGCCCAGTTGCCATTCTTACATTTTTTTTCTTTTTTTTTACCATGTTGTTCATTGCAACCTCAACGCTCCCTAGCACCTTCAACATTGCAACACACTTTCCCATTCCCATGTAGAAAGTGACTTATCAGTGTTGGTGCTCCCAATTCATCGGCATTCTTAACATACATGATTTGTTTCATGTTATTGACGAAGCCTATAGCCTGCCCACACCATTGGAGGACAACTCACTTCCTAGCTCTGACTTCGTCACCTGGACTTGAGCAAATTGTTTGGTCGTTAATTAGATCAAGGCCACCATGGTGCCCTTTGTGTAGAGGATCATCCTTAATTGCGCCTCCACATGCAAAGCCTAGTAGTTGTCGGCCAAATGAATGTTGGTCATCTCCAAAATCCACATCCGTAACTTGAGAGACCAACTTCATGCTCTCAAGAAGATGGACAACAAGTCAATGGCCGACTACCTCCTTTTGGCCAAGCATCTTGCCTAATCTCTTGTTATTGCTAGCTCCTTACGTGACAGTAAACTCATTGAATACATCATCGATGGACTCGATTGTGAATACAAGGAGTTCCTCACCTCACTTTGCTTCAATGTCTTCACGTCCTTTGAAGATTTTTATGACCTTCTACTTGAACAGGAGTATTTCCAAAAGCATATCACTTCTCTGATGGCCTTCTCTCCCGATGCACACCTAGCCAAATCTCATTCCTTGGTAACCAATGTGGCTATAGTGGGCGATGTGGTCGCATAGGCCACAACAATCGCTCCAGAAAAAATAACAACACTAACCGCGGAGGTGGCCACCCCTCAAGTTGTGGGCCCGCTACCTCCCCAGACCCCTTCCCTTGTTTTTAGTCTCGATGTTCATTTACAGCCACCTTTCGTGCTAGATTTGCAATCAGTTGGGCCATATCGCTCGTGTTTGCCCTAATCGAGTCAACTTTGCCTACCTCATTGGTCTCATTGACCAAATGCAGCATCTCTCTATGGATCCCAACTAGTGCATTGACTTAGACGCAACCAAGCATATGATGGTGCACCTCTCATTGGTCCAAAGCCTGGAGCTAGACATGGGTATGTGTTCAGTCTTCATTGACAATGGAAACTGCTTACCCATCACCCATATTGGCTCTACCTAGCTGTCTGAAAAGAATGTGACTTTCATCTTTTTGTATTTTTTTGATTATGATTTGTAACTTAATGTACTCAATGATTAAAGCCCAAATTCGCCCAAATTGAGAAATCAAGAAAAACCTTTTTCCTTGCTTCTTCTCTATCTACCCACCACTTCAAATAGTGAAACCCACCAAGAGAGCCATCCGTGCAGTACCCAAAGTGAAGGGGAACCACGTAAATCCTTTTGTGTTTGAATGCTCAAGATCACCTCCTTCTTCCCCGCAAAAATCGAAGCAAACAGAGGCTAAACGTGCCGACGAAGAGCTTCAAAAATCCGACGACGAGCTCCCAAATCTGAGCTTTTCGACCTCGATTTGGGCTCCGATTTCTTCCAAAATCATAGGGCTTTTATTCGTGCAAGCACAACAATTGGTATCAAAGGGATTTTAGAGATCGAAAACCGGATTTGAATCCGTATTTTAGGCTGAAAGTTGCAGCCATGTCGCCACCGCCGCCACCGGAACCCTAAAAAGCCAAAATCATCGTATCTTCCATTTCACTTGGTGAAATGGGTTTGTAAGCCTCCTAAACCTTCCACACATTGCTCCAAAGCTTCTGAAATTTTTGGGGAATTTTTCGTGAAGGCAAATCCGAGGTTTTGATTTTTGGCATCATTGTTGAAATTTTCGTGGTTCCTTTTGCCAGTCGAATTTTGGTGCAAAGTGTTTGAGATTTTTGAATACGTGTTGAGAATCAGATCTTGTGCCAAATTTTGAATTTTTGGATGTGTTTGATATTTGCATAATCCGAGTTCAACAAGTTCAAAATCAATTTTTTGAGGATTTGTTGAAAGTTGAAGCAAATCGAATACATTTTTGCATTTTTGGGCAATTTCTGAAATTAAAAATTTGTGAAGGTGTGTTTGGAAATTTTATGTGATTATTGTTGTTTAAAATCACATTTTTGAGATGGCAACTCTTGACATGAAAATAGACAAGTTTGATGGCAGAAACAGTTTTAGTCTGTGGTAAATAAAAATGAGAGCACTTTTGAAACAACAGCGCATTTGGGCACATTTAAATAAGGCTGCCACATTAGATTCTACCGAATTTGGAATACAGGAGGAGAAGGCTCACTCCACCATTTTATTGTACTTGTCAGATGAGGTAATCATAGAAGTTGCAGATGAAACAACTTCCTCTGGTCTTTGGCAGAAATTAGAGTCATTATACATGACTGAGTCTTTAACAAACAAGTTGTTGTTAAAGCAAAGATTGTTCTCACTAAAAATGAAGGAAGGTACACCACTTAAGCAGCATTTAGATCAGTTGAATTCCATTTTGATGGAACTCAAGAACACAGGTGTTACCATTGAAGATGAAGATACAGCTCTCATCTTACTTTGCTCACTTCCTCTCAGTTATGAGAATTTTGTTCAGTCTTGTGTAGTTGGAAGAGATTCCATTACACTGGAAGAAGTGAGATCCAGCCTTCATTCAAGGGAGTTGAGACACATGGTACAACATGGCAGTAATGAGGCAAGTGGTTCTGGTCTCACAGCTCATCAGCAAGAGAATAGAAGTAGAAGCCAGTGGAAAGAAGGTAATAAGAACAGAAACAGAAGCAAATCCAAAAGCAAGTACTCAAAGGATACTTGTAATTACTGTAAGGAGAAGGGACACTGGAAAACAAACTGTCCCAAATTGAAGAACAAAGGAAAGGCTGTAGTGGCAGAAACAGATTTTGCATCTGATGGTGATTTTTCTCTTACAGTTTGTTGTAGTGCTTATTTAGGTGATCAGTGGATCATGGGCTCAAGAGCATCCCACCATATGACTCTCCGTGTAGGGAGTACTTTGATACATATGAGCAGGTGGAGGATGGCCAAGTGACCTTGGCCAATGACAATGTATGCTCCAGAGCAGGTGTTGGCATTATCAAGTTCAGGATGTAAGATGGCATGATTAGAGTTTTGGAAGATGTTTGGCACGTTCCAAAACTAAGTAAGAACCTGATTTCTCTTATGGCCCTTGATTCTAAGGGTTACAGATATTCAGGTGGAAGGAGAAAGATTAGTGTTGTGAAAGGTTCATTGGTTGTAATGAAGGGTGTCAAATTTGGCCCCTTATACATTTTGCAGGGCACACCTATTTCTGGTTCAGCTGTAGCAGCTACATCAGATTAGGAGCATCAATCTGTTATTTGGCACTCAAGAATGGATCATTTGGAACAGAAAGGGATGCAGAGACTAAGTAGTCTAGGCAGGTTTGAATGACACAAGGTTGTTTGCATTGATATGTGCAAACATTGTGTATATGGCAAGCAGAAAAGGGTGTCTTTCGGCAAAGGTCAACACAATTCAAAGGGAGTATTAAATTATATACATGCTGATTGTTGGGGACCTGCACAACAGTCCTCTCATGGAGGATCAAGGTATTTCCTTTCTATTATTGATGACTACTCTCGCATGAATTGGGTTTTCTTCTTAAAACATAAGAGTGATGCTTTTGAAAGTTTTAAGCATTGGAAAACTCAAGTAGAAAACCAAATTGATAGAAAGGTCAAATACTTGAGGACAGATAATGGTCTTGAGTTTTGCTCTCAAGAGTTTAACAATTTTTGTAAAGATACAGGAATTACTAGACATTATACTGTCAGACATACCCCTCAACAGAATGGAGTGGCAGAGAGATTGAACAGGACACTCCTTGAAAAGGCCAGGTGCATGCTATCCAATGCAGATTTGAGCAAGAACTTTTGGGCAGAGGCTGTTAACACAGCTTCCTTTCTTGTTAACAAGTCTCCTTCTAGTGCTATAGATGGTAAGATACTATTTGAATTATGGAAGAATAGGTCTGCAAATTACTCCAAGCTCAAGATTTTTGGATGTCCAGCTTACTATCATGTGAACAATGGGAAGCTGGAGCCTCGAGCCAAGAAAGGCTTATTTGTTGGATATGGTACTAGAGTAAAAGGATACAGAATTTATGACATTGCATCAGGTAAAGTGATATATAGTCGTGGTGTCACTTTTGATGAAAATGTTTTGTTGCAAACTACAGAAGAATTGAAAATTGCATCACTAGAAGTTGAGAATACTACTCCTGAACAGGTGGAGTTATATACACAGCAGCCTAGTAATATTGATCAAATTGAACCAAAAGATAACTCATCAGGTGTTCAGGAAAATGCAATTGAAGAGGAAGAGGTGGAGCAACCACCACCAAGAACCATTGGCAGAGAACGTCCTAGAAGGGACATTAGACCTCCCATTAGGTATGGCTATGAAAATTTGGTTGCTTTTGCCTTACAGGTAGCAGAAGAGGTGGAGGATTCTGTTGATCCACCTACTTATGAAGCTGCATTGA
>JAMKPZ010006811.1:0-19783 GCA_024699675.1 Amphibolis antarctica
GTCCGGCGGTGGAATCGGAGAGCACGTTACCCGAATTGTTGCCATGGGCGCGAATGGGAAGGGTCGAGGTCGTCCGCCCCGTGCAGCTCCAGGATCGAGAGCTTTTCCTGCGACATCTAAAGAAAAGCAGGGCGGCCGCGGCTAGAAGTAGTCCAAGGACGACTCCTCCCGACAGCCCTATGATCAGACCGCTGGGCAGGTTCATCTCCTCAACATCGCATTGGTATCAGGCACGGCAAATTTCTTGATTCCTTGAGGGCAAAACCCTAATAAATGCGTCACAGAAAGCACAGCAATTATGAAGAACGCCAACAACAGCAGAATTACCAGACTAGAACCTGCGAAAAATGAATAACAATTGCTGCCCATGAAACCCCATTATTCCAGACTAGAATAGACAAATATCTCTCGGACATTGCAACACCAAAGAACCTTAGGTGACATCGCTCTGCCTTGATGTCGTCGGCATCTCATATGTAAATTTGTCTTTTGACTTTGTCGAAATTCCGATCACGAGGTCAGAAATTGTTGGCCGGTACCACAAACCACTTATAGGACTCGAAGCAACAGAAAGAGGAACTTGTGAGACATGAATGAGCATGTAACACCCCCCCCCCACACACACACAGATCAGTTCAATATCACAAATCAGAGCAATATGAGTCATCAGATGCAAGGTTGCAACAGGTGTGATCCATATGCATGTAACACCAAAACAGAAACCGAGAGATTTCTAGGTTAAATTCAAGCAAAAAACATTCAGAATTCCCTGCAACAAGCTCCTTGACGACGAACAAAGTAGGTCCAAACAACAAGCAACGGGCAACTGAAAATCGTCAACACAACAATCAAATTGCAAAGAAACGAAGATGTAGTTGTGGTAGAGCAGACCTTGGGAGCTCTGCCGGAGAAGAAGAGCGTGTGATGATTCGACAGAACCAGAGAAGATATGGAACGACAAAGAGCGAGCTCTGCCGGAGACGAGAACGTGTGATGATTCGACGACAACCGCAATTACTACTACAATAATAATAATAATAATATAGCGAATAAATTTTATTATTATTATTGTTGTAAATAATAACACAATAATTAAATTTTTTAAGAATTTGTTTGCACATGGGAGCATAACAAATCAAAGATTTCATTAATTAAAGGTATATTTGTATACCTAGGATTAATTTAAAATAAATTATTAAATTTTTTTTGAATGAAATAAAATTAAACGAAAATAAATTTAATACAAATATATTTATATATTTTTTAAAATTAAATAAAATTAAAAATTCTTGTTATCAGAAAAAGTTTAAAGTAGTTAAATTTTAGACGATTCAAATTTTATAAGCGTAAATTTTATTTTAATCGTAAATTAAAAAATAATTAGTATCAACATAAATAAATTAACTTTAATTTTAACACACAAATAAGTAATTTATAAAAATTAAATTCATAAATTTCATTTTAAAAAATCAAATATAAATATAAAGTAATTTGTGTAAATAATAAGAAAAAAAAAAGAATCACGTGCAATACATAACAAATAATAATGATGAATTGATGATAATAACAATCACTTAAAAATAATTAAAACACGGATAAAATGGAAAATGACATTACAGAACCATGTGCTTTTACATTTCAAACAATCTATCCAAAAATGAGTAAGCTTTAAACATGTACGGATGCGCAACAAATTTGTATCTGGGAGAAAAATATAGATAAATTTGAAATTTATGGAGAATAATATTATAATGATGATAGAAAACTACAGAAATCACATATAAAAAATAATTAAAATTAAAATTAAAGTGTTGACGTGGATAAGGATTTCTTAACAAGATAAACTTATATAAATTATTAAGTTGAATTTTTAAATTTTCTAATAATACATATATACTTATAATAAATATCAATATATTATTTTTATAATATTGATTTTTTTGTAATAATAAATATTAATATATTAATACATTATCGTTGTATTAATATTATTAGATAATAATATTAATATAATATTATATTTTATACTATTAATATATTATTTTTAGATAATATTTACTTAGAATCACAAGTTTAACCTTAGGATGAGAAATTTCAAGAAGTTTTATAGTTATAAGTTGTGAATAATATAAAATAATTTCTCCCGTACAAACGACGTGATTGATAGAAATTAATTTTTTATTAAATTATTTCCTATTATTTTAAAAACATAAGAATGATATACCTCTCATCTTATAAGTACAGGATATTAATTACATTAATATAATAAATAAGCATGTTTGTGTAAAAGGTAAGAGTTACGTAAATAAAGAGAGTAATGAAACGAACAATGATGATAATGTAAGAGGAATTGATGTTTCGTTGGTTAATATCTAAATTTAGGTTTAGTAAAAAAATTTCTACTTTAATCATTATATATTATTAAATTCTTACAATAATTTATCTGAAATTAGATTATTACAATAAAATATTATTTTAAATTATTTAAATTATTAAATATTAACTTATTTATTTTTAAAATAATACTTTCGTTATAATAAAAAGGTGTGTGATTTTTTATAATGTAAAAAGTGTTTTCATTTTTTCACTTCTTTTGTACTATCGAAATTTCCTTTGCGTATTATTAAAATTTCCTTAACAAATCACTGATACTTCCTTTGAACTACTAGAATTTCCTTTACATATTGTCTAAATTTCCTTTGTACTACCAAAATTTCCTTTATAAACTACTAGAACTTCTTCTACACCATTGGAATTTCCTCAAAAACCACTAGAATTTTTTTTACAAGTCAAAAACTTCCTTGTATCATCGAAACTTCTTCTACACCACTAAAATTTCCTTCAAACACCACTTAATTTTATTTTGTGAAAGTTTATTTCAAATGAAAATCAAAATAAATGAATTCTTAAAAGATCTGTGTCTTTAAAAATATAAAAAATTATAAAAAATATATATCAAAATTTTTACTATTTTTAACATTTTTATACTTTTCAGTGATACAAACTTCATATTAATGTGAAGTTAAAAATATAGCGAATGTTTATATCTACGATATTCCTCTTAATTAAAGCTATTATATAATTAACGTTTGATGTGTGTTTTTTTAATTTTAAAAATAGAAAAAAGCAATCCTTTATCAAATAAGAAAAGATGCATTAATTTTTAGGTTATTCAATAAGACAATAAGAATTTATATTTATTCGTATTTATAGTATTTATTTTTATTTTAATATTTAAATATAATAGGTAGAATAATAAAATTATATTTTTTAATATTAATGTAATTTAAAATTACGATAAAAAAATTATATAATTCTTTTTCATATTATTACGAAGTTATTTTTGAATATGACAAAAATCTTAAGACGAGTATGTTTGTTTAAGACATTTATCACTATATTTATCATCATGTAATTATTTTTTCCTATATATTATAATATTTTATAATATTAATTATTAAATAATTTTTATATTTTTATCAAGAAAAATAATTTTATAAATATACGTAAACCTTATTACCGTCACTTTTCATTTAATATTACGATCATCTCGTAACATTTACATAACGGAGATCTACTGTCACAACAAAGTAAATTTGTTGTTACAATAAAATAAATTTATAAAGATAAATAATAAAATTTTACTTGTTAATCGTGAGATCAAGAAATACGAGATGCCAAAAACTAGCTTAAGAAAACATCCATCATCCATAGAGCTCCGGACAGCCTGCGCTTTCCCAACTCCCGCCGACACTCGATCCTCCTCTCTCCCTTTCCGGAGTTGCCGTGCCCGGCACCGGCTCGAGTCGTTGCGTTGCTGGTCGGCCCCCCTCTCCTCCCTCGCGTCTCCGGCATCGTCGGTCCGCCACCTGCTCCCCTCAACTTGTCGTGATCGTCGGTGCGCCCCTCCCTTCCCAGAGTTGCCCTTGTCACCCTGCCCTTAACACTTCTTTCCGCTGTTTTTTGGCAGGGTAGACATTCTACTGGCAACTTTGAATTTCTACGGAGCATTTTAACCTATTTTTAGTTTGGAAATTTGTTACTAACGAGTGCTGAATTTTGTTACGTTTTTTTTTTCAACTGTCGTAGTCATGAATGCTATATAATGCATTATTATTTTATTTTATTGTTATTTACATTGTCAATATATTATTTATTTTTTAACATGTTGTCGCCTTTTGTTACCCTAATTATTAGAGATTCACCGAACCCCTGAATATGAAATGCGTTGCGTTTCCATATCCTTGAACCGTATGAGTGCTTCACTGTCGGCAAACTATTTAAATAATTAAATCATTTTAAAAACAAGAAGTTAACAACTCAACACATAATGCTCACGCATCAATTTTCTTATTGGATATCAAATTAGTAACGGTTCATTTGCAGTCCCTTTTTCCAATTTCCTATTTTTTCACTAGAAAATGGAAATGTTGGCCCCTTTTTTAGAATGCCTCTTTTATAAAAACCATAACGTTTGATGGTCAAGAATGGATAAAATGATTTTTAATTGGGCATTTGTTATTTTTTTTGAGACATTGGCTAGAAAATAATTAATAATCTTTTTCAGGTATGCAGCTTCCATTGTCCCATTTGCTTCCGACCTGTCCCTTGGACATTTTTGTGTCATGAATCTAGTTATGCTCATTTCTGGAGGATCCCTATTATCATATGAAACAACGCACTAGATGAAATAAGATTTCAATGTGCAAATTTGTATCAAGAAACGATTTTTAAACATGCACTAGAAAACATACATGCAATCATAGAATATAATTCAAACTTATAAAGAAATATTTCTAACATGATAAATGCATGTAGATATAAATCCCATTGTATTAGCAAATAAAAAAGAGAATTAACCCATACCACCAAAAGTGCAAACTGCATATCATGTTTTACTCTTTAGGGAACTTTGTTCTTAAAGCATAAAAAGTATTCCTAATGATTGATAGCATATACACAAGCACAAAAAGCAATCAAGCTATTTGAAAGGGATAATAGGGAAAAAACAATATTAACAAAGAATAAGTAAACAATGTTATTAAGGTGTGGTTGGCTATTGCCTGAGGTGAGCCCTAACACTTGGATGATGGGTAGAGGCGACATTTTCAATCAGATGCATGCCTATGCTAACTCTCTTGCCTCTTGCCTTTAACACCTTGACTGCCTTCATGAAGAGCTAGTATTTCGCTGTTCTTCTTGTGACTTTCTCCCCTCTAGCAGTCCTTCGGTAAGCTACTTATCACCTTTTGGTGACCCTCCTTTGGTTCCAACTCTTTGGTCATCTCAAGTACAATATATTAACCTTTTTCCCATTTACATATTTTTATTTTCTTAATATTTTAATTTTTTTCTTGATTAAATTTTTTTGTAATGATGCCTATTTTATTAATGAGCACCATCTCGATATTAAATAAATATTTTTTAAATAAAATGTTGAAAATTTGAAATAATAATGCATTCAAATGGCATATAAAGACATATCGATATGTGACTTAAGACAACGACATCACAAACATGCATTGAAACAATAGGTATAAAGAAGTTTTTGCAATTCAAATTCCACATCAAAGAGTCACAAAATGATGGCAAATTGTTCCAAAATAACAATAACAAGTGAAATGACTCCAAATAACATCTATGATTCACTACCAGACATTATTCTTGACAGCATAACAAATCTAAATATCATTAAACAGACAAAAACAACAATTGGAATTTTAAAAAAGCTTTGGTTACCGATCATGTGCAACAGAAAAATAAACATACGTGCTCATGCTGTGATTTTTTTCCAAAAATAGCAATCAAATCATATTATCTGATGAAACAACAATACATCAGAGGAAACAACAATATAAAATTAGAGGATAAAGCAATAATATTGGATTGGAATAAAAAATATTACAAATTATATAAAAATATAGGAAACAACAATATAATCTAAAAACTTTTAATACGGAAAAGGGTAGCTGAAAGACCTGTTGATGGGTTTCTATCACAATGATCCTTCTGTGGTTGGTGTTTCAACAATGACAGAAGGCACTTGCATGAACTTCGGTGAAGGGGCTTTGGGAAAGATGTTCATGCCAATGATGGAAGCATTTCAAGTTCATGTCAACGTGAAATCCAATGGCAACACAAACTTCAATGATGGGAAAGAGATGGTGCAACCTCATAAGTTGTGAAACAGGGATTTTAGGGGTGTATTTTGGAGACAAGTAGCACAGCTCAAATTATCTTTTTTTATAGCAGTAAGGATGTTCATGTTGTATTGTTCAATGAACCCTTTTTTTTAATTTAGTTTGTTGTGGGTTCTGCAAGTTATTCTTTAGAGTTTGCAAAATTTCAAAATTTTGATATAAGGTTTTTAATCATATTTTCTAACTTATTAGCCTTTTCTTTGCATTTGTTGTACATTAGTTTGGTAGGGAAACAATTATCAGCCTTTCTTTGTTGCAGCTTGACAATTTTATATGAACCATGCAAAATGAAAACCACACCACCGATCATTTAACAAGCAATTCTCTGCGGATTCGACACCGGAAGCGTTCAAATGAGGTTGGTTTCTTCATGCTATTCTAGTCATGGTACCTAGGATCTTTTTTCTTTGCATTTTTCTTCCTGCCCAACCAATGAATTGGAGTTGCTACTTTTTTGCTTTCACATGACTTAGTTTGTTTCTTCCCTACAAGAATCTTTTGTTTGTCTTTAGTTTCTCTTATAGATTTCTATCAAATAGGAAACATGTTCGCCTGTTTTTGGAATTAAAATTTAGATATTCATAATAAAAGTAGGTGCATATTTTGATAATACAAAGCCTACTATATCACTGTTAACCCATGCTCCTATTGTAGATTAAAATGCCAAATAAGGTTTTGAACATAACAGGTATTATCTTCTCATTTTAAACATGGATTCCATTGTTCACTAATCAACCTAAGATTTTTTTTTTAGTTAAAAATGAATACAATGCAAGTGAGGAAGATTATAACAAAGCCTCATTGAAAGAAAAGGCAAACACCACAAACAACAAAGTGCTACATGTACCTGAATGTAAACAAACCAGAGGAATCTTTTACAAAATAGACACCTGCAAGATCAAGCAAAATTCAATAGAAAGCAACAGCAACAATTCTGCATGTTATTATTTTATGTTAATCATAAAGTGCTATTCTGATGGTTTACTGTAACCCATCATACAAGGATGACAATAAATGGAATGCCTGATAGTGCATTATTTAAGACTGAGAGTACTATAATTTTTTCTTTCAATTTACTATTGAAAATTCTCTTAATTAATTCTGAATGTTTTGGAGTGGTTGATGGAGAATTTTCCTGGACGAAGAAATGGTACTAGGCATTCTTGGATGAAACCTGTGATTGAATGTTATGATGGAGAAAACTTCATAGATAGTAGTGTTGAAGATATAAACAAATTGTGAGGAATGAATTACTTGGGAAATGTTGCATTAACGTCCTTACATGTGAGCTGATGTTGCAACTTATGCACTAAAGCACTAGAACTCAAGTCCCAATTAGTTATATTTTCTTAGTTGAGCCTTGAGAATGGCATCAGGATGTGTGCTCTCTTGAAAAGTCCTTAGGTTGCATTCCCACCTTTTAGTTCCATAAAATGTATGAAATATGTTATCATGGAGATATAGCTCTATTCTGATTTTTTTGCTACTTTTCCCCTCCTTTTCTCTTTCACTTTTCCCTTGTGCTTAGATTTTTATCACATTTTTTAATTGTTTCCTTGCGTAAATGTCATAGAGTATCTAACAAATTCATTTTGATTCAGTCCCCTACAGAAGCACAAAAGGCAAATGGAAGTAAATTGCTCATCAATGACAGAAACAAGTATAAATCAATGCTCATTCGTGTGCATTCTTCTATTTGGATGCTTGGTGGCTTTATATTCATTATCTATATGGGTCATCTTTATATCTGGGCCATGGTTCTTGTCATCCAAATTTTTATGGCAAAGGAGCTGTTTAATCTACTCAGACCAGTGAATGAAAATAGACGTTTACCAGGATTCAGGCAGTTGAACTGGTAAAATTTTCACCTAATTTTAGAACACATCTTTCTTGTAATTTTCTTTGGACTCTTACTTTGAATTTTGTACAGTGAAGTAATTTTATATATAAGCATATCTCATTTTCAATTCACTTTATTTGTTTGTAGGCATTTTTTCTTCACTGCAGTGTTGTTTGCTTATGGGCGCTTTCTGAGCCGGCAGCTTGTTAACACAGTAACTTCAGATAAGTTGTTATACCAGATTGTGGGTGGGCTTATCAAATACCAAATGTTCATTTGCTATTTCTTGTATATTGCAGGTTTGTTTTGTACCGTTTTATCACATCTTTCCTTGATGCTAGGTTTTCGTATTACTTTTGCTTTTCAGATTATCTTTCTTGAGGTAACATTCCCTTCCTGATTTGTTGTAGGTTTTGTCTGGTTCATTTTAACGCTAAAGAAGAGGACCTACAAGTATCAGTTTGGTCAATATGCATGGACACACATGATTCTGTTCTTAGTGTTTGCACAGTCGTCCTTCACTGTTGCAAATATATTTGAAGGAATTTTCTGGTATACTAAGCTTCATATATATTATATCCAAGGCATACCATTTCTTGTAGTATACATTTTTTATAATTTTTGTATATCAGGTCATTCTATCTTTCTATGATTTTAAAATATGGTGTTTAGATTTAGGTTGCATCCTTGTTCTGCCAAGCCATGTGCCAAATAAAAGAAGAGCACTGACATCATAATGAAATTGAATCTTCAAGAACCATGATTAAACTGTGTAACCAAGCTGTTTATAGAAAATGGCTGACTTGTGCAAATAAGAGGAATTAGGTGGAAGAAAGAGCTGCAATAGTTATATTGGAGTTTAACTTGTCTCGTAAATTAAAGATGAAATCGTTTTGGAAGTAGTAGAATTGAATGTTTGATAGTCACAACAAATTCATAGCATAAAATAATAAGATTATTTTACATTATTTGATTATGTACATACTTGCCAAATTTAGTGCTCTTTGATACCAATCAGGCATAGCAAAAGATTAGATTTCAAATTTGTTGAAATCAATGATTACACAATGTGATTTATTGCTGCGTTTTCTTCTCAATAATAATCGAATTTTATAAACAACTTGTAAATAATTCCTAGTTTAGGTGCATGTGGATGATGTGGATGTGTTGGGTACATTTGAGTCAACTCATGAATGGACTTCCTTGGGGTTTCAATGGAATAGCAATTGCATTCCCTTTTTTTTTTGACACAAATGGAATCAGTATTTTAATTCATTCTTTTGGTATGCACTTGGTTTTAAGGAAAATTTCATATTCAAGTCTAAATCAACTTCTACTTTGAATTTCTTTTTGTACAAGAGGCTTTGAGTCAGGGTCTCTGTAAACTTTCTCTGAAGGGTGTGGCTCCCCTCTCCTTTCAATTAAGCATTACATTTGCCCACATGAAAAGAATGTATTTGCTACATTTGGATCGATTAATGAATAGAATTCCCTGTGATTGAGTTGATGGTTTCAAGGGAATAAAAATTGCATTCTTTTTCTTTTTTAATACTAATGGAGTCGATATGCTGATTCATTCTTTTGCCATGCACTTACTTTTAGGGAAATTTCATATTGAAGTCTAACGTTTGTGTTTTACAACCTTATCTCTGGCCTCTTTCGTATACAAGCTTTAAGTTTTAAATTTATTACACAGGCGCACTAAGGTTGATATCCATTAGATATCAAGTTAACAGTGGTAGCAAGGGTCTTTGTTTTATAACTATTATGACGGATATCACAAAAACAACTTTATCTAAAACTATTTGCAAATAATAGGTGTTCTTACACCACCTCTTATTCTTCTTTGCAACTTTTTATTCTTGTTAATTTCCTCTTCTTGTATTTTGTTCAGCTTCACTGCAATTGAGTTTGTCAACTGCATAGGTTGTTGCAAGATGCCTTTTAATTTATACATTAGCCTTAATTTATGCATTGGTGGTTATATATATGTCCATATTACTTAGCTATTAGTGACCCTTATATTTAATTATTAATGATTAGTAACGATGAATCTCATTTTCTTCTCATTTCAACAATTTAAATTTATAATAACGTGTAGGCTTAACCCTAATATCCACCCATCCCCATCATCCACCCACCCACCACTATTTGTCATTGGCCAGCTTCTAGTTGTCTGCCACTTTTCCCTCACGGGAACCTTCTTCCCATCTCTCCACTTCCATTGACAAGACCTAAATGCCCTTCAACATCCTCCAAACACTAAGGGACCACTTCCCTTAGTGTCAACAAGAGTACCCTATGGCCATAAGTAAGGAGGAGACGGTAGTTGCCTTATTATTGCCTGCCCAGAACGTTTCTAACGTTCTACCCTCACTTCTATTCGTGTTTTGTGGGGTAAACGACCTTACTATCAACACATCACCATAGTTATTAACTATTAAGGCACCAATGCATCCTGGAGCCCTGGATGTAATTTTGGACACCCAGAAAATGCCTAGAAACCCATTTAAGTGTATTTTATTAAAATTTCAGGCATATATATAACAGTGATTATGTATACTTTTAGTTGTATTATTTCCTAAGTAATATTTAAATACATAAATACTTCAAGATAAGATCAAAATATGGAGTTTAATTATATTAACATACATATTTTATTAATATATGATTATATATTTCAGTAATTATCTATATTTTACTAGTTTCCCATAAAAATATTTTTTTTTTGGGTTGGGGAAAACTTTAAAAAATTATAAATGGAATTAAACGGATCCGGCAGAAAATTTACTTAACTAGGAAAAGACAAGGTGAGCATCATATCATGTCTTAGCCCCTGCCTTAAGTTGAACATGGCTGTCTACCTGTCTTTTTCATCACTTGTCTAACGCCAACATTGGATCATTTCAATATTTGATGCATCAGATCTGTTTGACTTCTTTTTTCATCAGAATGTACCTGATCTCACTTGCAATGTCAATGTCATATTAATTAAATTGAATTGCAAAAGTTGCCTTATTGGCATGATCCTTTCAAGTGATTCTTGGAACACGTGGGAAACTTACATCACATGAGCCTTTGGATATCTAAAATTCAAAGTATGATGATTTATTAGTAGATGATCATGTGGTAATCTCCTGGATGGAAAACAGTATTGAATAACAAGTCACATGTATTGAATATCTACAATTTCCTTAAGAGAATGTATAGACACAAGAAAAATGTTTCTTGCATTGCAAAGATTTATGAAGAGATCTTCACCCTACAATAGATTGATTAGTTCAAGAGTTATTTGCATCACTTTTTTTCTTGCATGGTGAACTCGAAGTTTATCAATATATTGTAGCAAACGTTCAGTGACTATGGATGTGTCAAAAGGAGCTTGCATAGTTAGAGTTCTTAGAGTGCTTGACTAGATATTGCCTTCTAGATATGTGGTTAGATACTTGACAGTGACAATTTACTATCTTTTGAGAACATCTCTCAAATTCTCAAGATCTCCACTGTTTCATCATCCATGCCTTTTGATTAGTCAGCCATGCTTAAACATCATTAGGAGCCAATTATTCCTTAATCTTGTACAGTACCATGAAACTATTGACCGTTAAGCTCAATTTCTTCAATCTCGAGAAGAACTATTGTGTACAAAACTATTGAGATACCACACTTGGTTTTCTTCAAAATATTTTGTAAATTTTTTTAAATTTTTTCTGCAACAAGTTCTTTTCTAAGTTGTTCTAATCTTTATTGCAGGTTTCTCTTTCCAGCTTTACTTATTGTTATCAATGATATAGCTGCATATTTCTTTGGATTCTTTTTTGGGAGGACACCTCTCATTAAATTATCTCCGAAAAAGACTTGGGAGGGTTTCATTGGTGCATCTGTTACAACAATGATTTCTGCTTTTGTGGTGAAGTATCATTTGTCTCGTTTTGATAATTCATCAACTTTGTTTACCTTTTTGTAATGTTTATTGTAGAGTTAACCTGGTAAGATGTTCTCTATGGTTGCACCTTTGTTGGGGACTTACAGTCTAGCACGAGCATATTGGAATGGTGTTTGAAATGCTATGAAAGGGGCCACCGTTGCTTTTCATGGCAGAATGGATGGCTATGACAAAGCTGGTATGGTGTGGGGTGTTGAGAAAAGAGAAAGATATTTATTGGTGGAAGATTGGATATGAATCATTAACAAGGATAAAACCTCTTTATAAAGAGGTTACATAGACATGACAAGGAACACTAAGCAATGCGGGACTAAACTTACTTACAATAGAAATACTAATACTCTCATGCATTTCTTCTCTTAATTGCATAATGATGCAATGTATGAGTTCACAGTTATTAGTTGAACAACCCATTGCTGGAGACTCGAAGTTGTTGATAGTTTGTGGCAATAAACTTTCTCCTTTGGATCAGTTATATGGTGGGAGCTTTGTTTTTATGTGCCATGACAAACATATTGTAGAATATAATAGAAAGTAAATATTGTAGAAGGATGTATATACATGAGGATGATAAATCATGATCCAATTTCAGATGATTTTTTGTCTGAAAATGTATTTTTTAATGTACAAATATGTGGCCTTTTGTTTAATTAATTTGCAATCTTCTTTCTTGAAGTATGAAGGTTAATTGAAAAGTATGCATTCATTCACATGCATGCTCTTTCATGATCGATTGATATTTAAATTAATTATGTGGTAATAAAATATCTCACATACTTTATTCTAGAGGTGTGTAATTACTGTCTTATTGTGTTTGCTTCCAGCTTGCTAATTTCTTGGGCGATTTCCAATGGTTTACTTGTCCAAGGAAGGTATCATTTTCATAGAAGATTGTTATGTAGTAGGTGATACATAAACTACAAAACATGAACTGCACAACTGTACTTTTGTCGTATCCTACTTGCAGGATTTATCTACTGGATGGCTTTATTGTGACTCTGGTCCTTTATTCAAGCTCAAACATTATGATTTCTCGCGAAATGTTCCTTCATGGGTGAGGGATAAGATCAATATGTTACTATTTATCTTTATTAAATTCATGCCATTAACCAGGAATAAGTATTCATGTTGCTTGAAGCCCATGTGGTGAAGAATAGGTTCTAGCTGGTTTAGATTATATGGGGTTTTGATTGTTAAATTGTGAGATTATTACCACAAGAACCAAGACATTGTGATGTGATAAGTTAATTGGATGTTTTGTTTGATTTTTTTGTAGTGGGGGATATGAGAGGTATTTAGTATCTATATCGTATTAAGTATTGGTCTTGTGAAAAAAGGAGATTTATTGAATATCAATAGAGATTGTGGAGACTGCAGAAACATCAAATTTTGAAGGAAAAACCTCAAATTGTGACTTCAAACTCAAAGATAAGATAAAGAAATGATAAGACATTTAAAATCAATTAGATTCAATTTTTGTACCGATAAAAATGTCATATATTATCAATTATATAGTTTGTATGTATGAAAATAGCCATAAAACCAAACAAAAAATGTTTAAAAAATAGCTTACTAACCTAAATAACATTAGATCTAACCTATCATTGGTTAAATCCATTAAATTTCAACTATAAATAACTGAAAAAATTCAACAACCTGTGCTATGATCTGGCTGTATGGGGTAGACCACATGAATTCTCATCTTCCATATACTTCTATCTACAATCAAATTTTTAGTTAAATTACATAAATTTATTTTTTATTTTTACAATTTCTAAGCAAGTAGCTCTAGGTCTTCCCTCTACTTTTAGTGTCTTCTACACTAATTATTTCTCTTCTCCTAATTAGTGTATTTTTTGGCTGCCTAAGAATATAGCTAAACCACTTAAGGCAATTTTCTTTATCTCATCTTCAATTGTTGCGACTCTATTTTTAATTAAATATTTTTTAACTTGTACCATATAGTATTATCATTCATTGATTTAAGCATTCACATCTTTACAACATTAACTATTTGTACATGATAATACTTCATTGTTGCATTCTAGGCTATAAACTATAGTCGAGTGAATAATAGTTTTATAACATTTTCTTTTTGATTTTAGGGTTATTCTCTTATCACATGATACTCACGATAGCATTGTTTCATTTCATGCACTATATTTAAATCTTATGTATAATATCCTATTATAATTTTTCTATTGCTACTTATTATAGATCTTAAGTATTTAAAAGTCCCTCTTGTATGAATCTCATGGTTATTTAATTGTATACCTTCATCATTATTCCTATTTTTGTTGAGTTTACATTGTACAGATTCAATTTTTAACTTAATTTAAATCCTTCGAACTCTAAAGTATATCTCTATCATTCTAATTTAGAATTAATTCTTAACTTTTGTCAATCAAAATTGTCATTAGCAAATAGCATACGGTAGGGTATTTCTCTTTGTGAAATAACTAATACAAACAGGTATAGACTTAAAAACAGGTATACCCTAATTCCTTAGTTTTTCCTTCCATAGTTTTAATATTAGTAATTTCTCATTCATACATATCCTTTATAATATTAATGTCTTTTTGGTACTCATTTTCTTTCTAATATACACCACAAAAGGTTTCTATGTACTTTATCATAAACTTTTTTAAAATCAATGAAAATCATGTAAAGGTTCTTTTTCTTAATTTCAAAATTGTTTATAAATTGTCTAAGTAAATGAATAGCTTCTATTGTAGGCATATCCAATATAAACCAAAATTGATCTTCTGTGAATTTAGTTGCCTGCCTTAGTCTTTACTCAAATATCCTTTCCATAATTTAATAGTATGACTGATTAACTCAATACTATGATAATTACTAAGTTCTGTATACCCTCCCTATTCTTAAATATAGGTATTAAAGAGCTCTTTTTGCATTCTAAAGTCTAAAATTGAATTTCCTTAGTTTCTATTACTAAAACCAGATCTGCCTTTTTTTTTTTCATATCTTCTATTTTGCTCTCCTACATGGTCATTTAGATCCCCTCTAATACAAAGCTTTTCAGCAATAGGTAAATCATAAACTAAACTATCTAAATCTTTCCGAAAATTATATTTAGTAACTTCTCCCAAACTTACTTAGCATATGCATTAATTATATTAACCATTTCATTTTCTATGACAAGTTTAATTGTTGCAATGATATCTTCTATCCTTACCATCTCAACGTCTTCATCTTTTAAACTTTTTATCAACTATTATCTCAACTCCATTTTTATGCTTGTTTTTTTCCTATATATCACTATTTAAAACGATTATTCTTAATTAACCTGGATTTTTATTCTTAATTATCCATATGATAATTTTTCTTCATATCATTATATCCACTAATTCCATACTCGTACCAGTTAAAGTTCCTCTATTCAAAGTTACTAGTTAAATTTTGGTGTTTTAGATTGACTACTTTATTGACACCTGTTCATTTAGGTATAAGAACCCTTTGCTTATTTTCATTTGTATCTAGGCATCAATCTAGATCTCCTAACTTAAAAACCTCACATCTAGGGTGTGCAACGTTTCTTTTTTGTTTTCTTTTTATTGCATCTAAGGTCTGACACAACACATTACTAAAAGAGTTACATACTGATGAATTTTCCTTGAAAGGTTGACAATTTTTTTACATTTGGCTATTTATCTAATGGTAACCCTACTCTATCTAACCATGGGCCTGATTGTAAAGGGATCAACCTCCACAGTTGGAATTACCTGAAAAGACACAGATTACAGAAAATAAGAAAGTAATCTGTAAAAATAACCGATAACTGAAAAATCTTAAACTAATGAAAATCATCTTTGACCTAAGTAAATATGTAAGATCTAACTTAAACATGAAGAATAACTTGAATTTATTCCTGAATATTTTTAAAAAATTGATGTTGGAGAGCTTTCAACCTTCTCAAGAATTTTGGAGTGGCTTTGAAGTAGATCTGGAGGGGAGGAACCCTTGAGAAAATTTTGGAAGGGGATGAGAAAGAGAAGAGTTGAAGTTTGCATAGAGAAAAGAGGGTTGTCGGGTGTTTTGGTGGATTTGATCCAGATATCGATTGAAAATTCAATTGTATTGGTTGAAGCACTTTTCAAAAGGAAAAAAACATGTCAAGTTTTGATTTTGGTCTTAATCCATATTGAAATTTTGCCTAAGAGAAAGATGATACCAATAAGCATATGCATATTGTATTGGTTAATAAAAACACTACTGATATGTCTCAATATGTGATACCATGGGGATAAAATCAATGTACGTCATTGTTTTTCCTTCTTAAGTTCATGTGTATGTAGATTGACAATACATTTTGCTTGAAGTGCATGAGTTAAAGAAAAGAGCCTAGTTTGCTAGAGAAATCAATTTTCTAAAATTGAAATTGTCCATGGATTTCGAGATATAGTTTGCTCATAGTGGAGGTTGAGTTGGGGTTGAGTTACATTTGAAATGGTGAGTTAAGTTACATGCGAATGATTATGTGGTGTTAACTATTTATAAGATGTGTTCTTACTATCAATTTGAATTTTTGGTGTAATGGTAGAACTTGATTTGAATAAATGGTATCAAAGCCGAAGGTTCGAATCTCAACGAACATGTGTTGGAGGGAAATGTTTGAACTTTTGGTATAATGGTAACACTCAATTTTAATACAACAAGGTTAAAATAGAAACCACCATTGAGAATTGGATAGATTTTACTTAAAATCTATCATGCCAGACTAAGTATAATTTTTCTTAGAATCTGAAAATCAGAAAATTGAAAGTACCCGCATTCCCAAATGCTTCTCAGGTAGATGATCTGTCTGTTTCTCAATGGTAGTTTTGTGTCTTCCCTTCTGCAATGTACATAATTGACTTTTCTGGTGATTAAGAGATTGTGATTCTGATTTGGATCTTCCTTTTCATTTCGTCCCAAAATCTAGTGTCTGTAGCCACCCCCCCAAATAAGATATTTTATGCAGTACCCCTACAGTCTTTATAAAATCAACCAATTTTGAACACTATATCGAATGTGTATGATATTGATTGTGCATTAGATAAGCCTCTCACTATCCCAACCAAATGTAGACTATGATATTGGTGTGGTTGCTTGACTCATATTGTTGCATGTAATTTGAAGCTGTAGCAGATATTCTTAGTTGCTCAATAGTTCGAAATTTGTATTGATAGGTTTTTTCAAATTTGCAATATCATGGAATGCATTCCTATTAATTGATATTTAATGGATTTTTCTTCTCACTGTCCAAACCAGTATGCTCTGAAACTTGGCTATTGTTGAAATTTTGAGGCAATATAAGGAATAGATTAAAGAGTTATGAGTTAATTATTTAATGTCTTTGTTATCAGAATCATCCTTAACGCCAACTTCAGTTAAGGTTTTGAGTAAGTTGATTATTGACTTTTTATGATTGCAAAATATGACTGCAATTTCTTTATTTGGACATAAGGTATTTGAATTTATCTATAAGTGTGAACACATGATTATTTGTTTGTTGCTGTATATTTATCATTCAATATTATGATTGATTCTTTGCTTATCTAAATATGTTTCCATTTGAATTGTTCTAAAGTCAGAAAAGGTGTAAGATTGTCATAAAGGGAACATATATGTTTTAAGGAACATCTCTTAATTGATTCTTATACGTTGTTTTTTCTTTCAGTTTCCTTGGAAGGAAGTATCAGCTTTGCCTCTGCAGTGGCATGCTTTAGCTTTTGGTCTATTTGCATCAATAATTGCTCCTTTCGGTGGTTTTTTTGCAAGTGGCTTCAAAAGAGCTTTTAAGATCAAGGTGATTATAGCAATATAATGATTTTATAGTTATGCAGACTTGCAAGTTAAATTTCAAGTTGTAAATTGTTGTTTGGAATGTTATAGGATTTTGGTGATAGCATCCCTGGTCATGGTGGGATTACCGATAGAATGGATTGCCAGGTATTTATTCAACCATGACTGATGAATGTTAGCAAAGTCTTATTCAATGGTGTTTTTGATAAAAGTGATACCTGTTTTCATGCAACCAATTTTCATGTCAGCTTAAAAGATGTCTCACTTTTAACAAAATGCATTAATGAACAAAGCTATGTTTTGCATCTTTCTTGTAAATGCCAATTTATTTGTATATGTCGACCTAAACAACCATTATTACCAAACGAAACATCATTATTTAGTATACATGATTGACATATGGACTCTCGGATTTTTCCACAGATGGTGATGGCGGTATTTGCCTACATCTACCACCAGTCATTTATTGTATCTCAGAGCATTTCGGTGGAATCAATTCTGGATCAGGTTTCCCTTTCTCGAATGGCTTTTACATGATTGTGCTTTGAAGCATGTCGACAAAACTCTTACTGAATCTCGCTGCAGATACTCGGGAATCTCACATTGGAGGAGCAGCAAGCCCTGTTTTCGCAGCTGGAAAAGATTATCGGAGATAGGTTGTGAATACTGTAAATACACCCCTTGATTGCTTGTACATGTTGCTTTTTTTTTCTTTTACAGATTTATGTCCGGACACTAGCGTGTATGATTGTCTGTGATTCATGGGTAGGATAGAGCAATTGTAGGTGCCCTTAGCTTGTGCTTTGCGTATGCTTTCACTACTTTGTTAACCAGGAATGCTCGATGGGAAAGTAGTTTGCCTGGTAATGCCAATTCTATCATCCACCGCGTTCTACTTCTATCGTACGAAAAATCCATCAACCAAAGTCTCATTTGAGATTGATTTCAATTTTTAAAATTATTTTAAACGTTATTATTATTATATACATTTTAATGTAAAATTTTTTATTACCTTGATTGTTATGTAGTTAGGGTTTAAGGTTTAAGGTTGAATTTATATATCTATCATGATTACCTTTATTAATTAAATGGTTGGTGGTTTTTGATATAAGTTTTTATTTTATAATTTACTATATATCTTGATGTTATTTGATTGGTTCACTATATGCAATTATAATGCAAATAAATACAATTGAAAAATGTAGTTTCAAACACACCCACAATGTTGCGTAGGATTTTTAAAAATTTAATAAATATTTTGTACATGTGAAGGAAGGTCAAGATCATTTTAGTTAAATGAATTATTAATTTTTTTATATAATTTAAATTTAATTTAGGTTATTAAATTAAGATATTACTGTTAAATAACTTTAATGATATTTTGTACATCCGAACTCTTTTTTGGTGGGTTCATATTATTTGTGTTGAATTAGGTCGTGCCTCATTTTTGGATCCATAGTTTAGGTATGACTTATTTAGGTGATTTAATATAGTTTAATAATCATGTATCTTTTATTAAGAAATTTAAATTATTAAGTTATATATAACATGTATAATTTTAAAAAATATTAAAATAAATATAAAATTATTTTCACCGTATTAAGTCACGTTGACACAAAAATATTAAAAAAATAGTAAAAATAGCCCATGATACATGAACACAACATGTAAATTTAATAATATCACTAAAAAATATTTTTCTATTAGAAATTTATATAAAAATAACATTAAAGCTAAAATCTCGATACAACGTGAATAATGTCCGAGCCACTAAAATCTCGGGTGGTGGTGGTGTCACTTCTAATGTCGCCGTCCCTGTCACCTGACGGTCAAGATCCAACGAATCTGAATCCGCATTAATCCCACGCTTTTTCTCCAAACTACCCATAATGCCCCTGCTATTTCTCCTTTTTTACGGGCTCTTCGTTTCGACGGAATGGCATAGACTTTCGTAAATCTAGGGGCATTTCTGAGACTGCACCGGGCGTCCTT
>JAMKPZ010006816.1:0-31001 GCA_024699675.1 Amphibolis antarctica
TTATAAGAATCTTCTCACGAGTGCGTTATTCAAAATCAAATAGATTATGGTCATAATTTGTCATGCTAAAGCTGTTTAGTTTAATTATGGTTATAATCTTATGATGTCATACTGTAATGGTCTATAAATGTAGTTTGGCATTCCCCTATCACACAAATTGGAAGTGTAATGTGCTCCAACTTGTACTTCATATGTATACCTTTCCTTTTTCATTGTACAGATACGCATACCCATGGTGGAGAGAGAAAGAGATAGTATCTGAACAGAGAAGGTTACAAGGTCTGTGTCCTTTGACACCAGAAGAGACGGCACTAGTTTTACAAGCATTGGGTATTGAAAGGGGCACTCAGATATATATTGCTTCTGGAGACATATATGGTGGTCAAAGAAGACTCATGGCATTACAGACTGCATTTCCTCGTCTCGTAAGTTATTCTTACATTCAGCAGCTGGTTATAACTCTTCTTTTTCCAGTGGCGGCATGCCATTGATTAATGGTCTTTTATACAATTAGTTATGTAGCTTTTCTAGCATGGCTTTGATTAAATTTGAATTTCAAGTAGGTAAAAAAGGAGATGCTGTTGGATCCAGAGGAGCTTTGGCAATTTCAAAATCACTCTTCTCAGATGGCAGCTCTTGACTACATGGTCTCCATCGCAAGCGATGTTTTTGTTCCAACGTATGATGGAAACATGGCAAAAGTAGTTGAAGGTCACCGCAGGTTCAACTAGCTATTCCTTTTGCAGTAAGCAATTTTAGGGAATGTAATTAAATCGAACGTAGAAGCATTCTTTTTGCCGTTGTTATGCAGGTATCTTGGGCTTGGGAAAAGTATGCTGCTTGATCGTAGAAAGCTAGTGGAATTACTCGATTCGCACGCTAATAAGACACATTCATGGGACGAATTTGTTAGCGCTGTTGGGTCATCCCATGGGAATCGGATGGGGCAATCAGGACGAAGGAAGGTTATCGCAGGCAAGCCGAAGGAAGAGGATTATTTCTACGCCAATCCTCAGGAGTGCCTATGCAATGCAACAGTTTGCGGTGATGTACAAGATGTTAGATGAATTTGGGTAAGCTGTGAATTCTTCTCCAACATACGGTACAGAATAAACCACGCTCAGGTCAACATGCCAAAAGCCGATGATGGGGTACGCACGTCAACGCAAGCCGTACGGCCGGAGGTTTGGACGACACGGACACCTCCCGAGCTGGTGGCGGGATGCTGTGCTGACGCCGTCTCGCCCCCGTCTTATTTTTTATTCGATAATTGATCCCATTGTTTTTGTTGAAATCATCAAGCTTTTTTTCAATATAACATGCGCGTCAGGTGTGGCAGATCAGTTTCGGACATCGCGCGTGCGGCAACAAATACGCTTTCCCGGTTTTTTACGGAGAATATTCATTTCTGCTTCGTAACTTAGTAATTCAAATTTAATATTTCCTTATAATTAATATTTCTCGAAAAAAATAAAATTCAAATTTAGGTAAAAAACTATCGATAGTCCTTGATTAGGTATGCATTGACTTTGTAAGATGCTAAAAGACGAGACAATAAAGATTGTGGATTGAACCATTATCATGCGTCTAGTTACGCAAGTGCTGGCTGTCTTTTTCCTCGACCCAAAAAATAAAGAATGAAAGGGTTCTTTGTGGGAACAAATAGGTTTGTCAACTAGGTTGATTGTTATAGTATGATTTGACAGGTTATGTTTAGGTTATATTTTTGTGCTAATGTGGTATAATTTATTTTTACACGTGAAATATGAAAATAATTTTATATTTTTTAAAATTTTATATTTATTTTAATATTTTATGATATTAATATGTTGATTTGAATTTCTTAATCAGTGATGTATGATTGCAAGTTTGAATTATATCTTTAATTATCTTATAGTATTTATAAATTATATTATTTTTATATTACTTTTAAATAAAAAATAATTAAAAATTAAATATGTTTAAAATGGCCAGCTGAATGGCCAGCATGACCCGACCTGAGAATGGATGAGGTAAGTATTTTTAAAAAAATTTAACTTCATAAAAAATTTGAAGTATTTTTAAAACATGTTTAAAATTAAAAATGCAAAGAAATTAGTTCAATTATTGATTCAAAGAAATTTAAGGATGACATTATAAATGTAATTCACGCTTGGTCAGTCTATCAATAAACCATCTTTAATATTTTTTGAAAATTCATAATTGTTTTAAACCGGTCTCAAGCCTCAACTCTCAATCGACAAGCTTAACTGTCGCCCTACAATATAAGACTCACGAGATGATAATTTGATATAATAGACAGTATAACAACAATCAGCTAAATTATAACCCCACGATGCAAAGTTCAATATATGAATCCTTTTCTTTTATGGTTAAATCTTTAATTAAAATACATGAATTTAATTTGTTTTCTTACGATTTCTAACCAAAAAGTTTTAAATTTACCTTTACTTTTATCTAATGCATACATTAATTTCCAAATTTTAAGGACATTCTTCTTGTCACAACACATTTAATTTTATAAATAACATCCCCAATAAATCAAATTAAATGCTCCGTTACACCATCCATAAAGAAGCTGAAAGATATTCTGACCACGTGCACCTTCGATTTAATCTTTAGGAATCAAGGGTAGCGAAGTGGCGATTGTATGAGCGAACATGCGAGTTGAGAAACGTCAGCTTTTCCGATAGCTGCAGCTACTCTGTGTCTGAATCAGATGAAAATATTTGGTGGGCATCCTTTGGTTCCACGTCGGCAATTGAAGATGGTCGGTCAATCCCTGCTGCTCGCCTCCGCGTCTTTTTCAAAGCCCTTTTCCTGGAATTGCTGCCTTCAGCCTGCAGAAATCACAACAGATCACTAATAGGGTTTACAGTTTTAACCGATCTTGTTTGTTTAAGAGGTTATTACTATACACCTTTATTTCTTATTATATACCACCTTAACTATATACGATAACATATATCGAACAATTTTAATATTTTACACTACAAATATTATATCAAAAATTTATATTATAAATCATATAATTTCTTACAAAACGTGAATCTCACCTCACCTAACCTCACTTCTTAAACAAACACACCCTAAAACTGTCAAACTGCCGAGAAATAGCATATTATATCAGGATATTCGGACAAGATGTCCGTCCGTAAACTGAAGAAATTCCGCTGAGAAGGGGAATGTGTACATCAGAATAATATGTAGGGGAACTCTTTCGTGAAGAACATCAGTCCCATGCTATTAACATCATCAGTTCGATTTGACCATGGATGAATAGTCCAATATGCAAGCACGAGTTTCATGCTTCTTAAATAATTTAAAAGTAACATTTAATCCTTTACTTAGCCATAATATTTATAAAGTAACGAAAGATTTTGCCGCAGACCAACACTGTGAGGTCCATGACAGGTGGAGAGACATGGCCTGATCACGGTATCAGGGGAGCTTCCTATAGTTTGCGGACTCTTGTCAAGTCTAGGTGTAAATTATCAATGGGTAAGTGCAATATATCATCTTTCAATCTTCACAATAAACACCTATATGATCCCTACCATAGGTCTGAATTCCATAAATAATGCTAATACACCTATAATTATGCCAAACGGATTTAGATTCAGATAAATGAATGCTCAGTGTACTGTGGCATCTAGGAAACATCCAATTTTAACAGTCTTGAATTTATCAAGTTTGCTTTTGTGATGCTGTTCTTGAAGCATTAATCTTTGAGATCAACGGATCATGATCAAAAACAACTGGAAGGACTGCAGCATGCTGTGCAACAAGTACAAGCAGGGAATGGGTGAAAAATTATGCTATAAATTTTTAAGGGATTTCTGTGCTATAAATTAGTTCTGACCATATGCTAGCCATCTTAAAACACCTTTTGGGTTCCGACTTGCCCTTCCCGCTATATAGTGCACGCCTGATAGTATTTAGTTATGAGCTAACATAATGAATCGTCATTAATTAGGTGAATGGGAAACAAAACCCGGTAATTATTGACAAAAAGAGATGAAGACAATCCTGCAAGTTGCCGCAAAAATACTGCTCCAGCAAACTCAACAAATATGCAGCTCAAGGTGCCTATATTGCTACTCAAGATAAATAATGCAATTTTTTTTATTAATGTTAGAATTGTAGGGGGCTTAATGTAAATATTCCTTTCTAAATATGTTGTAAATATTTCTTTCCAAATAGGTTTCTTTCCAAGTAGGTATGCATTTCCTTGTATGTATCTATATAGCCTCTATATAAAGAGGCCCTATTCTGATTAATGATTCAATTCACTCCTTTTTCCTCATTTTATTTCTCAACTATTAACCTACACGTTCTCTTTTTTATGCATAGAACTGAACCCATGGACTTTGTTTTCCTATCAATTAACTTTCCTATAATAGTTCAGTTTGCAATGAATTTAAAATTATGTGCAATCCATGAGCCAATGAAGAGCCAAAAAATACATTTGAGCTATTAGATTACATCTGACAGAAATACAAATCAAATAATTACCTCCTTGAATTCAGGCTTTGACCGATTTTTCTGCAAGAAAATAGTACCAAATGATATGCAAGCCCCTAAAAGCAGGAAGGGGCCAAGCCTAGGATCAGCCATGCGATCACGTAAGTTGGTAATGAGGGTGCGGAACTTTTTTTTCATTCCACCACCATTGCTGATAACTTCATGCATGCTTTTTAAGAAAACTGGTTCTGAATCCTCAGTAATAAGATCTGGAGTCTGCATCCTCTGGAAAAAAAAATTTGAATAATCAAGGACATTGGCAGCAAAGAGAACTAGAGTGGTCCTGTGTGAAAACACAAAATGACTAGCATCACTTTCTGTGGGAAGATAAGAGTATCAGACCTGGTAGAGATATAGATAACGTCATGAAAATGTCCTATTTGAATATAAATCTATAACAGAAGGTAAAGACAATACAATCCAGGGAGCCTACGAGCATATCCTCTGAGAAGGAAGTTCTATCTATCATGGTTAGGCACAAATATGTATACAACATGGCTCCAGCCTGTGAGTCTCCTTTGTTTCCAGCAATCTACCTCTAATGTATTCAAATATGTCCTATTTGAATATAAATCTATAACAGAAGGTAAAGGTAACACAATCCAGGGAACCTACAAGCATATGCTCTAACAATGCAGTTCCTTTTCGTTGTTTTAGGCCGTAGACATTGATTTCTTTCCATTGCCTTCAGATTTTTAGGTGTATTGCTTTTGTCAAGGACCCATCACCAGGCCTTGACAAACTGTCTCTCATGTCCCTTAAGTGTACTTTCGTAGGCTAATCTAGCACACAAAAAAGATACTGACTTTTTAATCCTCCAAGTCGCAAATACCATGGCTGCAACATAGCTCAGCTTATAGGCTTGATCAGTTCTCTCCTTTTTAAGGTTTGGTGTCATTTTTCCCATTCATCTGACACCACAAATATGTAAGAACTTTCAGAATGATCCACAAACTTTATGTCTCAGTATCTAGCACCAAAGTCCCCACATCTAATGGTTCTGTAACAATGCACCATTTTGATGTCTCAGTATCAAACTTTATCCGAACAGTCCTTGCATATTCTTGTCATTGTGTTAAAAAGGATTGCCAATAAATGGATCGGTATTGCAGGTTGGATTGAGTACCATCCAATATGGTAGACTTTTACAATGGCCAACACGGATGGAACAATCTACATGTGGATCAGCTGATATAGACAAAATTTCTTTCTTTCCTTCTGCAGTACTACCAAAATCCCTCATCTAGTGAAAAACAGGTTGATCTTGTTGGTTTTTTCTTTAGATCTACAACTTAGAGGTGCTTTTCCATCTATAACTCTATTTTGAGAAATCTACAATTTTCTCATCTATAACTCTTTTGTGGTGATTTCTCATCTTCCTCTTTTATATTTGTAATTGTAAGGTAGATCTTGCATGATTACAGAGTCAACCCATCCTGTAGACATGATTATAAATCTGTCATACTATCACACAAAAAAAAGGGCAAGAACTACTAATGACACATAGCCAGAGACAATAGCAGATGGGAATTACATTCATTTTTGACACAAATCTTTGACAATTTACAAATTAATGATCCTCAAGTTCAACATTAGAATCCTTACATATTTAGTTCTTATGAAGGATCCTATAACCCATCTAACTGCTACTACTCTGATATTGAATAGGAAAATCTGTTATCATGACGTGAGCCAAGCCACTACAAGCTAAGCCAGCATGATAAAAGGAATGTGAGATCCAATTATGGTACATCCAACCCTTTCCAAGAGTAAAACATATCAATGCCACCTCCTCCCTTGGAAGAACCTAAGGATATCATCATGATACGTCATCAATTTTCATCAATAGAATATCTTGTACAAATACTTGATTCAATGTACTACTGATAGATTATAGAGTATTGGATCAGTTATGCCACTCAGATATGGAGCTATTTTGATGTGCAATAAAATATTCCCTTTGATATGGAAAAAATACAAGGGTTTTATATAATGGCCTACTTCCTTACAGCATCTATATAACTCAACACTCCCCCTTAAACTAGAAAATATAAATCATGCATGTCCAGCTTGTTACATAAATATTAAAAAATGCAAACGTTTAATCCCTTTATAAAGATGTCAGCAACTTGTTGTGATGACCTAACACAATGGATATTTGTTATGCCCATAAGAACCAACTCAAATATAGTGACAATCCATCTTAATATGTTTGGTGTACTCATAAAAGGTTGAATAGTTGGCAATGAGGATGTTAGCTTGATTATTATAATACATATCCATAGGTAATTCAACCTTCACTCCTAACTCAATTAAAAGTGACTTAAGCCACATTATCTCATTTGTTGTATGTGTCATTGATCGATATTCCATTTTAATAATATACCTTGATATAACATTCTGCTTCTTATTTCATCCTATAACAATATTCTCACCTACATAAGTACAATAACCAAATATAGATTTTTTATCACCTTTGTCATTGACATAGCTTAAATTTGAGTAGACTTCAATATATAAGTGTCCATATCTAGAGAAGAACAACCCTTTACTTGGATTACCTTTAACAAAAGCAAGAACTCTTGTAACATCATACCGATGAACCATTTTAGGTTTATGCATAAATTGATTCAAGAGTCCAACTACACAGGAGATATCAAAACAAATCACAATAAGATAAATCAATTTTCCTATCAACTTGCAAACTTAAAACTCACAAGAAAAATAGCAACAATAAGTTCTCTATATCATAATGGGAATATTGGAAACAAAAGGCAAATGCACCTCCAACTCATCAAGTAAATTCTATAAAGCGTTGTAATAGTCATGAACAAAACGGTCCCCCTAATGAAGAGTAAAAACTTGCTCATAAATCTCACAAACAAGGGTGATGTTTTGTTTATTGCCGTAAATGGCTATAATGTGTCACAAACTTGTTTCACAAGTCGAATCTGAGAAATATCATGAACAATCTATTCTTCAACACTATTACTTATTCAAAATATAGTAACACAATCTTCCATGTACTGGGCATAGTTTACAACCTTGATGTTTAGAGGATCTTACAAAATGTGTTTTTCCTTCATATAAGCCACCAAAAAAGTTTCAAATGCACTAGTCCATAATACATAGTTGATGGGATTAAGTTTCACACTGGTAACAGTGAGACTTTTTATTCAAGTTTCTTTGATAGTCTCCATTTATGTGAAAGTGGCCATAACATAAGGGGTGGATTATTACTTAGGGTATTCCATAAACCCCACTGGTAGATCAAGTAAAAATGTGGAACTTTTAAGTGCCCATCATTAGTATATGTGGAGAGAGTACCTATTGGTGGTGCACCACCAATGACAGAGTGTAGACGAGGTTGCCAATGGCAACTATGGTGGCAAAGGATGGCTAGTAACGAAGGACATGAATGGTAGAGGTGACAACTAGCATTTGTGTTGCCAACAAAGAGGTTTAGCATCACTAGTGGCAAAAGCCATGACTAGGGTTTGCATCACTAACAGAGAGGCCTAACACTACCAACAATGGCTAGGGTTTACATTGTTTGGTAAAACCAAAAGATTTGATGACAACAATAATGGCAGGAGAAAACAACGCTATGGGCAAATGGGTGGCTGGGTGTGATAGTTGTCCTACGATTTTCTCATAAGCTTTGTTACCATGTGTAGAGGGAGAAAAGAAAAAAAATCTATTATGTGGAGAAAATACAAGGACTTTATATGAGAGGCATACTTCCCTGCAAGATGCATATAACCCAACAATTCTTACTAAATAATTTTTGAAGAGCAAAGGAACAAAGACGTATTCTTTTTAAATAATGGATGATTTTTTTTTAATCCAAATTTACTACAGAGAATTGTACTAAGAAACATAGAGGACATGTTTTAGCATATATTTTATTATTGTCAAAATAGACTAGCTTACAAAATATGGAAGATCTCTGGTATCACCATCCTTGATTGTCTGTGATATCCACCGAATTATCTGCCATGAGAAAAAGGATATTATTAGACAATGATAAATGATTCATTATCTTAAAAAATACTCAAAAATAAAGGTAACAGATCCCCAAAGTACCTAAATTTTCACTACAAATAGAATGAACTTGATTTGTTCAGTTCAGATTGTCCTGAATGTTCTACCCCTATGACTTTGATTTTCCTTTTTTGCAAGATTATATTTTTCAACTCAAAACCACTCCAAAACCTATGCATACTGGCCACTAAGAATCATGAATTACATTATCGTACACATCTAGAGAGGTATATAGCTCTTTAAATTGAATGAACAAGTAAAATTAATTAAAACAAATATATGAGGCAGTCACATCAATTGGTTTCAAAGGATCCTTCAATGCACCTTACGGTAGAGAAAAATATGCAACATCGTCTAATATTTGAATAACATTCATTGTAACATATGCCCACTAACATCTCAGTCTATGTTATAAGATAAATAGCATCACGTTATCAATTTACTTTGTCCATCTATCGAGTAATCAGCATATCAAGAATAAACAGAATACTGATGATAAATCAGGGTAACAACCACTGTTGTAAAATTGTAAAAAATGAAAAAAAAAGTTCTTCAAACACCATGTAAACGGTTTTTAGCCCAAACAGTTCAGTTTTTTAAAAATAAGACAATAGTCTGCAAAATGGCATTGTTTCTGCTTTTTTAAAGGGAAAATGGCAGTTTTCCCTATTCTGCTTAAATGGACATGTTATTTTTAGAATTTATTTTGTATTATTGTCATTGATATGATTTTACTGTTTTGAAATTTTACCTTGCTGTTTAACACTTCAATTGTGCTTCTTATATAGTTAGTTACGTATAAGAATTTACTCTTAACTAATGAATGTACATATTCAAAATATATTTTTGACTTATATTGTGTCATTGAACCCTTTTTTTTGTCTGATTAAATTGATAACGGTCATAACTGCATGCATGTAAATAAATTTATATTTATTTATTTCTGATTTTTAAAAACTTTTTGAAATAATCTCGTTAAAGCCTCTGGTTTTTAAACACTTTTTAGTTTCCAATATTTCATCTTATATGGCACTGGTAACTACATTCTTTGGACCCATGTTTTCTATTCTCTTTCAAGAATGTCTTGAGATCATAGTTCTCAAGGCATTTGCTTCTCGAAACGTTACAAGTTATAACCACTCCATTTAGCTACATATTTTCATCTAGCAAAAACCAAACAGATTGATTGTACCAGCTTATAAATTGCACATTTCTAGTACATATATTCATATAGTGATTCAAACTTGCTTATACATGACAAACCATAATTATATAGCATGGTTCATTACATTTTTCAAAAAGGAGGATTGTAAGCCATATTATCAAAAATGTATCAGTTGAAAGCATAAAAAGAAGTGTAATCAAGTTCGATCATTACTTGCTTTATTGCAACCTAAATGGATGAGTGGTAAGAAAATCATTGAGTGACCTCAAACCCTGGCTGCTAGTGTTCTGTCGCTAGAGGAGGGGTGGACAACGAGATCTCTTCCTCCACTTACTACCAACAGTGAATGAACCCCACTCGTGGAACTCTAACAAGTGGTTGGTGTATGGGCCCTCTGGAGTTAGTAGGGGATTGGACTTGAAGCATTGTTCAAGTAAAATCATCTTCTTGTTGCCTTGCCTACAGTGCTAGGCCTTGGGTGGGAAAACACTCCTGCTAATCAAGAGATAATCGGCAATGGGAGCAAGGCAGAAGATATCATGCATAAAATGTATCATTAACTCCTGTAACTGATTCCATTTTATCTCCCACCATTGTTCTCCTTTTCCATTCCATTTGTCTTGCAAGATGCAGATGAGTCTAATGCTAGGTCTAGCAAGGTTCAAGGGTGGTGCAGTCAAACTCTAGAGGAGTGGGGGAGTGCCCTAAGGGTGAGGAGTGAAAAGTGGGCACATGGAAGGAGGAAGAAAGAAACACCAATCCAACAATCCCATGTGCACAATTACAAGGGCTATTACAAGTGATGTAGGGCCCAAGTGTAGGCCAATAATGCAGGCATGAGGTGTTTTTTGGGGCTATTAGTGTTTGCAATGAGTATCCTTTTTTGACATATCAGAGATCTAGGAAAGGCCAGTAAGCACTAGGTAGTCAAGTCCGTGCTTTTGAAATCTACGCATGAAATAATGTGTTCGCAAGAGACAATGGCCTTTATTGTTGCTAGAAAAAACAATGGACTTTATTGTTGTTGCTAGAAAAGTCTTTCTGATTGGTTTTGATGATATAAAACTTAATAAAAAACATACTATTAAGGCTACTTGTGAGCTAGGTGGTCCTAATATTTAGGCTACTCGCGTGTCTCAAAGAACTCAAAATTACCACAAAGACACTTAATAGTATGTATTGAATGATATGGGTCATGTGAGTAGAGTAGGCATCATGCATCATGAGATGACCTTCGTAAGGTTGGTTGATATTGTCATCATCTTGTTGTAGGGCAATGACTTCAACATCACAAGATTTTTTACAAATAGATGAAAGAATGCCAATATTACAATTGGAATGCATGAATTCAATGAAATCATCAAAGATTGGAATTGGTAGACTTATTGATTATCAAGGCTCAATACATTTGGTCAAACTTTTTGTTGAATTCACCTATGGCGCAATTTGATTGCATTTTTGTATAGATGTCAGCTAGGTTAAGCCCAATTGTGTCAACCTAGCCTAACATGATTTTTCAAGCCTTGCTAAGCTGCCCTTTGATGGAAACAAGCCATGACAACATGGCTTGATATAAGTACATGAGCCAACAAAGTACAACTGGGTTTTTGTAAATTCAATATATTATTTTACAAAATAGTATACTAAAATCACTATACAACAAATGGTATACTATTTTGTAGAAACGATATACTGAAAACCCTTTTTTAACATACCTTTTATATAAACAACATATTATTTCTCAGATTCAACATATTAAATCTACAATTTAGTATGTTGAAAAATACAACTTTGCATGACCCAATATGGTCAAACCATATCATTGACTAATACAACACAAATCCACAGGCTATGGGCCGCCTCCTTCCCTTGGCATTTTTTGCCATTTGTTACCTTTTCCTTTTGGTTGCGTTTCTCTCTAGAAACCCTTGTGTGTTTTTCTCTTTTGGTTTTCCTAGTCAACCTACACCTCGTAATTTAATTTTATCTTACTACTACTTTAAAAATAGTTAAAGAAGTTCAATCCTAAGGGCAAGGAGCAAAAGAGGAAGGGAAATAGCTAGCCTAACAAAAGCAAAAGCCTATTGAAGCACCACACTTCAATACTTATATTTGTAGCAAAGCATAGACAATAATTTCTCACTTACCTGGACATTTGAGAAATAGTCTGAAGATCACATTTTTCTGACTATTCAAATTTATCATCATAACAAATTACAGCTAGTGCATGAATACAAGTTATTCAAAAATGATTTAAATCACATACCTCAGAAATATCCTCTGAGCCATTATAATTGGCCACCAACTGGGAAGCAAAATCAGCATCAGCCTCTTGAAATGTATTCCAACCACTCTTCATTTTTTTCTCAACTTTCAAATTCTTCTCAGCGAAATTCCTTCCATAACGAACAATAAATAATCGGGGCACATCATTAACATCTACGAATCTCCTAGACCCACATGTCTCATAGCTTGTTTCTGAATGAAGGTAGAAAGTGCAATACTTCTACAAAAAGGAAGCTTATATAAAAAGATTGACAAAAAGGTATCTAGAAGTCATAATCAGAAAAGCTTTTTGAATGCCATCAAGCTTCTGGTGGCTGAAGATCATTGATTTCATTATTTTCCATCAGTTGCTATCTTTAAGAACTCATATGCAAGAACATCGATAATCAAATATTTGTTGACCTAAGAACCTAAACCAAACTATTCAAATGTGAAAATGAACCTAAATCTAGGTTTGAACAAAAACAGTTTTCTAAATAGATGCCCATAAATCACACTATGTAGACCATGTTTCCCATTGATTCTGCCTGCTTTGGAATCTGCAAGCTTTATCTTCAACTGGAAAGGGCTGCTCAGACAATTTGCTTACTGGAAAGGAGGGTGTACTGCTAATCAAGGGTTTTCCTTTCCTTGGCAAAACCAACAATTCCATTTAAAACTTAAGATTCATTTATGTTTCTTCCTTGTTATCATCATTTGTCAGTGAATAAAATGATAAAATAATGCACACCTGAAAGCCATTGAAATACAGAAATCTAGGGCTGCTCAGAAAAATTGTATACTGGAAAGGAGGGTGTACTGCTAATCAAGGGTTTTCCTTTCCTTAACAAAACCAACAATTCCATTTAAAACTTAAGAATCATATATGTTTCTTCCTTGCTATCATCATTTGTCAGTGAATAAAATGATAAAATAATGCACCTGAAAGCCATTGAAATACAGAAATCTAGATACCAAAATAGTTTGCATCATGCAAGCTAACGAGCTTATTATATAAAGGAGGTACTGAATAACAGAATTAGTTTGCATCACACAAATCTAGGTAGAATTAGTTTATATAAAGGAGTTAGCAGATTGTGGGTGAGAGATATCATGCAAAAATCAATTGGCTTTTATTAGGAAGATCCCTGAAAATTTTTAAGATTCACTAGAGAACAACAGCACCTAATGAGACACAACCACCAATGTTGTGAAAAGAACTCATGTCAATTACATATTTTCCTCTTCTAAAATTTTTTAGGGGCAGCAACAGAAAAAAAGAAACAAGTAGAAACAAAGAAAAAAGACTAAAAAATTTCGTTTACATTAACATGCATCTAATTTCCTCTTCTTAAACTTCAAGACTCAGTTACATGCTTGCTTGGTAACTTTCTAATAATTCCATATTCACAAGTTAGATCAATTTACAGAGGTACAAATTTTGGACATCTAAATGCTTAAGTATCACATATATTAAATAAATATATTTATATTCTCATATAATTTAGTTAATATTTTCACTTTTTGAAATCAAACCCTAGAATACCGATGCTCAACTCAACAGAATTAAAAAATCAAATTAATTGGGATTAAGAGATTTTATAGGGAATAAAAGTTAACAAAGATCAAGGCCTGATAAATAATAATTGAATTAATTATTTTATAGCTCAAAATGTTAAATTGTAAAATATGATCATATGTAAAAACTTATGTTACTAAAACACAAGGAAGATAAGAGAAATCAACTTAGGTGATTTGGTCATATTTTTAGAAGACCAAAGAATGCACCGGTAAAAAGAGGAAAATTAATTAAAATAGAAGAAAATAAAAGTAAAGGAATGTCGAAAACTACTAGGTTAGGAATTGTGAGAAAAAATTAAAATTTATGTAATTTAACTGAAGATTTAACTATAGATACAAATATATGGAAGAAAAAATTCATGTAGTCAACCCCACAGAGTAGGATTATGGTTCAAATTATTGTTGTCCTTAACCCATGTTTCTTTATCTTGTTTTCTATAAATGTATTTGTATTATTTGTTATATTTTCACATAAGCTAGTAAATTATGTTTTATCATACAAAAACTTACATCTTGAAGTTGTCCGTCAAGCCACACCAGTGTCAAGCGCTTGTTCCTGAATGCTCCAGCCACCGGCTCATAAACTGATGAATCATCTATGGTAGCAGTTGGGCTGTCATATTCAATCAATTTGTTCTTGACCCTGCGCATGATCTATCAAAATTTCAAAATAGTAGGCTCAGGGAAAATAGTATTCTTCAAAATTCAAAATCAACAAGCAAAGATAAATGACAAGTACAGAACATCAAAACTTACTTCACGCATTATGTTCAACTGCAAACTTGGTCTCCCAGCAACAATTGCACAATACCATGTAGTTGTATCATTTCCAGTACGAGATATACCTCTTGCATCACAACCCAACTCCATAGATGTAATACTCCTTAGCTGGGGAAGATCTAGAAAATGGAATATACTCAGCTTCTGTAGAGAGATTACCACTCAAGAAAAGCTACTGTAGAAGATACGCATAGGCAAGTTTCAGAAAGATCACATTCTGGTCACATTGGATTTGAATTGCTAATAATTCTTGCAATTGTTAGTATAATTATCAAACTCTATAAATTTATAAGCTTTCCTCACACTTGCAAAAAGAAAAAATCCATGGAAAAAGGTCTGATGTGAAATTTTAGTCTTGAAGGCAAGGAACCCACAAGATCTATCCTTAAGAAGGAGAATCTAGAATCATGGCCAGTTTCATATCAATGGTAAGTGAAAAAGATTAATCCTACCGTGATACTTGTTTTGCTCCATTATCTTCAAAAAGGATGAGCAATTCCAAGTTCCTGGAAAGCAAACGTCAGATGATAGTTTTAATTGAACACCCAAGCATATCTCATAGAAAGACCACACGAAAACAATTAAAACATGCCATAGTGAATAATGGGCTCAACACCAAGGTCTTTGAGAAACACGATTGCAGGGGCTGATTCCACGTGTAGCCTGTTGACCGATTTATGTTGTCAGTAAAACAGTTGTATTTCCGGCCAAATAAGGAACAGATTAAACTTTCATATTTGCAGCTTCATAATTTCTCTAGTATATACCCATGGGCATGAAAAAGCAAAATGGAAAAAACACCAAATAGATTCTTTCTAAATAAATACTTACCCCAAAAATATGATACAGAAAGAGAGTTCTGGTCCTATGTATTGTAAAGTAAATTTTGATTTTCACTCACTTGTTGAACCAAATGGAAGAATCCTCATCCCTCCACAATATGAATGCAAAAGATGCATATGATTGGTAATGCTTAGAAGCTTTCCTTAAGAAAGGAAGAGCACGCTGGCCCGTTTTTGAGAATAAGATGACCTTGACCTGAAAATGAAAGATCATAAAAGGAATGGAATACAAGTGATTTGATGGGAATCTTTATTAGATTCAGCAGTCAAGTGAACATGTCTACGTATAAAGGATTAAGACCAAAAAAAACCAGACACTATACCTAGGTTGAGCCCATAATCTCAAAATAGAAAAATGATCAAACATTGGGAAAAAGGAGGCAAAATGTTTCATGAGAAGAAAGAAGGTCAGGACAGGTATCAACCAAAATAAGTCTCCTGTGCTATCTCAAAGAACACCACCTTGATGGAGATGAGAAATTCATTTTGGTGGAATACATAAATTGCATGGATTGACAGAATGTAATCATACCTTATGTTGACCACTCTTCGCAATAAAATGTTGCTCCTGAAATTAAGAGTTTTCAACACAACATACATATTAGTTGATGATTACATGAGCTTGTAATAAAAGAAAAAGATGGCAACACAATATGCATCAATGTAAAAAAAAACATATAATGGAAAGCATTTGTTGACATGTTGACAGCTTGATCTATAGATCAGGCAATTATAGCTGAATTTGAGCGTTGAAGCATTTTTCAATCAGAAACAGATGGAAAAGGAAAACGAATCAGCACTACACACTGGAAAGCTATCAGCATTAATTACAAGAAGCAAGTCATACCAGCTTTTACTTATTCCATTTGTCTTTTGAAACAGTGAGGCATTCAATTCATTCAAAGACAAAAAAGTACAAAAATGAAGGGAAAGAAAAACAAATAAAGATCCAAGAACAGCAACTGTAAAGTAATTTTTATTAAAAAATTAGTAAACGAACATTCTTTATAGATAGCACAATGAATGCACATTGACAGTCTGCTTCATCCAGTAAATCAACTTTGGGCCATACTCAAGAACCCCCTTTCGAAGAATTAGGCATAATAAAGATCCAAACATGGGCTCACTGCACAACCAAAAAAACAAATGGACTACCTCCTCATCTGTTGTTCCCCATAGAGGGCAACTGATGCCATCCAACTCAACTGGTACCATTTTCTTTTGTGACACTTTGTGACCACCCCACCATGCATCCAGAGCCACATAAATGCACTCATCCTAAGGTGATCGCGACATTATCAAAGTGTATGGTCTACGTTGTTGCCTCAATTCTATGAAGTGACATTCCCATTCCATTGTAAAGATCTCCTCCTCCAAGCTTCAAGTGATAAGTAGTGGGTAGCTCCTCAAATAATTGACAGGCCAGATCCACTTCACTATCATTCCTATGAAGGTAAAATTTCCAATGTATCATATAGGTTAAATATCACCACTTCAACTACAAATGCATACTTTTTATTCGTGTTGGGTGACTATAGTGAAAGACTAATGATGTCAGAGGCCATAATGGACCAAGTCATGATCAACTATGGTAAATGATTGATTATATCAGAAGCCAAGATATGCCAAGTCACTGGCCCAACAATCGCCTGCTCATGGTGGAGGTTGGACTAGGGACGAACCACACCTAAAGTGGTGAGTCAAGTCACATTCAAATGGCTGTGTGGTGTTGCTGATTACTTATAAAGAGGTGTTAAGTCTTTACTATTAGCTCGAGCTTTTAGTAGAGTAGTAATACCCAATCTTAAGATATCAAAGCTAGAAGTCGTAGATTTGAGTCTCAACGGGTGTATCCTAGGGGGGAGGATTGTTGAGTGACTATGACAATAGGCTAATAATGTTGAAAGTCACGATGGGTCAAGTCATGGTCAATTGAGATGAGAGCTAATTATGTTCAAGGCTAGAATAGACCAAGTCACGAGCCCAGCAATTACCCACTCATGATGGAGGCCATAAGTGACAGAGGCTAAGTAAGAGTTGAGTCGCACCTAGAGTGGTAAGCCAAGTCATACTTGAATGATTGCGTGGTACTATTGATTACTTATAAGGAAGTATTAAATCCTCACTATCAGTTCAAACTTTTAGTATAGTGATAACACCCGATCTTAACAATCTGTTGGAGAGAAGATCCTAAGGCTAACTCACCAAAGTCTTGTCACCCTAAGATCACCCACGTATCTTGAATATATGGCAATTTTCACAAAAAATAGAGTCACAAGAATTCGGCTGCATAGGACTGAACTTGAGTTCTAAAGACCCATATTTACTTATAAGAATATCACCCAAAAAGCATCCTTTTTGTTTAGCCAACGCCACCACCACTTGCACAGGAGGGCCTTATTGACCAAAAACACCCAGGCCACCCAGCATAAGGGATTTACAGACCATGTCCAAACCAATAAGGTGCAAGCCTGCTTGATTAGAGCCCTTTCAAAGCCAATGCATACATTTTCTCTCCAGTGCATTAACCACCCCAAAGCGAGTTTGAACAATGACATGCAAAAAAGTGAAAGGCTTTGCTTCAAAAAAATAAAAGAAAAGAAAAGGTGAAAGGCCGACCAGAACTAATTTCAACAATGTGATACAATTACTAAGACTGAGACATTTAGCTTTCCAACCTGCTAATTTTCTATCAACACTGTCCAAAAGAATTCCTGCTGTCAGTCACTTTGGATCACATTGTTGGAGAAACAATCCTATGATAAAAATGTTATTAAGTATTTTCAGGTCAAGTATTTACAGGATGGAAGAAGATGGAAATTTGAGGAATATGATCAAAACTTAAATATGATAAAACTTGAAGAGTGAAAGTCAAATGAAGTATAGATCAAACTCAAGACCAAAGAGAAAATCACCTTGAAGGCCAAGTAAAGAAGAAATATTTATAAGAGTATTGAGTATTACATGTGAGATATGATTATTGATTGTAATGCTCTTGCTCTTTAGAAAAAGCCTTCATTTAGGGGTACAAGTCTTTTCTAGGAAAACTCTTAGAAATAGTCTTTAAAATACACTAGAATATCTCACAAATATTTCAAGAAATCTACCTAAGAATATACAAAAATAGACTACCGACTTTATAACTTCAGATACCCGTTTTTATGCAAAATATGATAATAGAAAACTTGCAACAAAACAAATTAACAAATTTAAAATCATTAATCCGTTTTGAGAAAAAACTGAAACAGGAAATTTCAGACTAATGTTTGAACTTAGAATCGAATTACAGTTCTGTTGGTTTAGAGTCCGAATTAGGAAAAAATTTGGAATAACAAATTAAAGACCAAATTTGGAAAAAACTAGCCATTATGTCAAAACAGATTAACAATCTAAAATTTGTTAAAACGAAAAACTAGTCATTGGAACCAATTCATGTACTCACATTTAAACTAGGTAGCGACTCATTTCTCTCTTTCTCTTCCTTTGCATTTAGAAGAGAAAGTTTTCTAATTGGAGTTCAACCTGCTCTATAATTTCAACGTTACAACAACCAAGCTTGTGTCAACCTTAACATCTTAATGATTATGAAATCCATCTATCAATGATTTACTCTTTTCTTCAGAATCAACAAAACCCAAAAAGCCAAACTTTTAAGGGGAACTAGCCTTCCAAACTCACAAGGTAAAAGACAATTACACAATTGGAAATCCATACATTAATAGATACCAGGGTGGTACCACTCTCCATGAAGATAGCATTGCCAGCACAAAGGGAGGAATGGTTTCCAACTTACTGGATGTATATAGCATTTTATGATATAGAAAGACACACGTAAGGAGTAATAAAAGTTCCAGGGAAATATGATGTCACACCTTTTCAACTATGCAACATAAGAAAAACAGACATTATTATTGGCTACTTTGTCTTTTTGCGTCTACAAAAGTAATGTTCTTTTTTAAGTGTTGAAGTGGCATGGACTTCACCATAAACTAAAACTTAAGGCCCTATTCGATGAGAATCCATTCATCCAATGAATATCTATGTAACATATAAAACGATATTACATATTTACACCTACATCTACTACAACAAAATCCAATAGCTTAATTTCACTATGTAAGCTCAACCACATAGTGAAATAAACACAAGTTAAAATAAAAGGTAGACATTGAATATGATATTGCATATTTACATCTACATCTACTACAACAAAATCCAATACCTTAATTTCACTATGTAAGGTCAACCACATGAATCCATTTCTTCCATTTATACCATCACTAAATCTCTTTCTTAATCTCACTACGTGAAATCAACCAAATCTATACTTTCTATCAGGATAAAATACTCCACAGTATTGGAGGAGACCTTAGTATGTTACATGATAAAATTATAAAAATATCATATACATTATGAACACAAGGTGATTACTCTTATAGCAGATACTGCAGAAAATAATTAATACAGGCTCTTCAGAGGTCAGAACAACCAAGCATTAAATTACAGTAATTCCAAGGACAGTGGAACAGATGATGGATCTAGAGATTACCCATGATTCCTTTGTGTGGTAAAAAATTTGAGGCAAACCAAGCACAGTTGTTGCCATCCAATCTACAATTGCATCCTCTGAAAGCTCACCATCATACCTATAAAAGTGATCAAAGCATACACTCCTTGAAAAAGTAATAATGCTTTATTAATTGAACTGCAGCAATTAGAATATTAGGCTCATAAAACAATAATATAGTTTATTGCTGATCCAGAATCATGCACTTTACCGAATACATCAAATAGCAGTTAAGAAAAAATGATCCTGTCTGCTGAATCAGAACACACCTTGTGCAACAATCCAGACTTCTACAGTTTGGAGAAAATGCTAGTAGGGAAGGTAGCCCTGTATATTAGTAATGAAGAAACATCAGTTAGAAAAGAAATTACATACAGAAATTCTACCATGAAAAGGACAATGCAATAAAAATTGACATTACTGCAAAATGTTGGCAACTAACAATATATGATATTATGTAATACTTTAGTTTATGGTTAAGAAGCATGTTTATACCATTGAAAGAAAGGAAAGAAAGAGATATGTGTTTCAGGTTCAATCTCATGTATGACCCACCCTCTAGTAAAAAATATATGCTTAAATATCACTAGATTGTCTTTTTCAACTCAGTTCATCAACTTAGGTTGGACCCTTGGCTCAATGATAAACACTAAGGGCTTGTTTGTTTATCCAATTTCAATTTTAATAATTTTGGAAAGTTAAAGTTGAAGATAATTTTACAAACGATATTAGAGTTGCATAATAAATTATAAGGTAAAAATTTATATATAGGAATTTGTATGATGATAATAACATAGGAGTTTGTACAAAGCTAAAGGTAAAGTTGAAGTTGAGAAAACAAATGAAATTTAAGATTTTGAGTTGGAGACCAAGTGTTTACATCATAAGGAGATCCCTCTTAGAAGGATATGATTTGGTAAGGTAGCAAACAATTTGAACTCTCTCCAGAATTGATATGGTGGGATTCTTGTGCATGGCTTTCCTTTTATTTTAGTGACTTAATTCTTTCATTCAAGCCCAAACAATGAAAAATGAGGAACAAAAGCCCAATAGAGAGCAACGGGATACATGCCCAACAGTTAACACATGCAGTAAGGGTTTGTGCACCAAAAATTCATGGGAAAAGAATAGATGAGAATTAATTTCCCATGGATGAGTCATTTGTGCATGTGGGAATTTATGTAAAATGATTTCTCATCACGTCTCAAGTATGCATATCTAAAACCCTCCTCATTTCCCACCCTGCCGCCTCCAACTTCATGGGCAATCATGAGACTTTGACCACAAGCATCTGACTCTGTGAGCATAGCAACCACAGGCATCCGTTCCGATCTCCCTATCTAAGTGTCTACTCCTACTACCACTCTCACACTAGAATTTGTGCCCACTCCCATGCCCATTGTCCCACTTGCTATCGTGCTCATTGCCTTGCCTACTCTTGCACCCCCTACCGTGCTCACTACCTTGCCTACCCTTACACATTCAATCTACGATAATATTGATTGCTATTACACAAACGATCTAAACTCTCATAGACAATTTTTTTTAGGGTTTAGTCTTCCTTTTGGTTTTATGGTAAGGGTTACTGTCTTCGATCTGAAAAAATTGGGTTGATTTTGGTTTTTTTTAGGTTAAAGGTTCTGATCAAGTAAAAGGGGCAGGATCTTTACATACCCTAACTTTGGATTTTTCAATAAACACAAAAATTTTCGTTGAGTGGAAAAGGATTTCATAAGTAACTAAGGGATTGTTTAGGAATGAGCTTTAGTAGCTCCAACAGAAAGTTGTACCTTTGTAACTCCAATTTAGGAATAACTCCAATTTAAAATTACAAAAGTGCAACTCTCTATTGGAGCTGGAGGTTGCTAAGCTCATTCCCAATGGATAGTTAAGCGCACCTTGATGAATCTTGGTGAAAGCACCACATATAAGCAAAAGGATAATTCGACTATAAGTTCAAATTTCAAGTTCAATGATGACATTAATAAATTTCACTTCTATAATTTGCTCATATTTATTTAAATGGTTTGTCATTATACATTTCCCCACAGACACTTATACCACATAATTAGATATTCCTAACTCCTAAGTATATAATAACAGACTTACCATTTCGAAAGAAGGGCTGCCCTGCATACCTTCTTTCTGCAAAGAAAGAAGATATCTCATGTTCACCAAGTTCCACCACAGCAGTTTCAGAAACACCCTCCAAATGATTAACTGCATATAGAAATAACCATTGAAGAGGTAATAAATTCCTGTTGTCAATGCTTGATCCCCATTATACATTCAGTATTTGATAGCTTTCATACAATTAAGATACACAAGTCCAATATCAGTAACATTAGTCAACTAGGAAAATATGAGTATCTGGTAAATAAGTACAAATGAAAATGATAATGCAATAACATAACAAGATCATTATATTCCAATTGTTAAGGTTAGACTAGATAAGCACACACCTATCCTATTCCAATGATCAGAGAACTCTGAGCAACGAGGGCTTCTGGATGAATAAATCTGAGTTTAATTCCAAAAATAGAAAAGCAAACATCAATTCACTCTGCAATATCACAGCATGGTTACAATAATAGTAGCCTGAACCTTCTATAACTTCATGATTGTAAAAAGCATCAGCTCCTTCAATTTTTACCACAGATAATTAAAGGCAATGCTAACCTGATAACCTCCCCCAGCTGGTTTATTAATTCCATAACCCCCTCTCAATCCAAATCAAAAAAGGGAAAGCTGGATAATTTGCAAGTCTCACCTGGACAAGCCATGCCTTTTCTTTCGTAATGGCAGAGTTGAATTCTGCACCTACAAATTTATTGTAGGAAGGCCCAGAAAAATCTGAAAATTAATTGATTAAAATGTAAGTGTAGTGTTTTAGATTTTTTTTATTTTTGAGAAAATGTAGTATGGCTTGACTAACCGGGGATGGAGTCATCTAAAATTGGAAGCTTTATTTTTGAAAAAATCTCTCCACTGTGTCTCTCTTTAAGTTTTTCCATAACATGCTGCAAAGAAACATATGTTCTTAACATTACGCACAATGAAAAGGTCAGAAATTTACAACATGATATTTGTCTGTAGTTGCTGAAAGTTGATCCTACCAAATGCTCATCAATACCAAAATGATCATAATCCCTCTTCCACTGAGGATTTGTCAGCAGCTCAAATGCATAGCGTGTCTTCAAGTTGATGGTATCATGTGGAAGAAAAAATGGCACCAGTAACTGACTTTTTTTGAGATACAACCACTACTATTGAATTTAAAAATTAACAAATTGATGGTGAAACTGCACAAAAAAGTGCTTGATGTGTTTCATAAACAAATATAAAAAATATGCATTTTTGGTTTTACTAAAAATAGTAAACTATAAAAGTTATTGTATACATAGAAGGGATCAATGGCGATCATGAAGACCCATGGCCTAGGTGTATGACCTTCATTACACTTGGGAGGGGAGCACACCTATCATCTCCCCAAGTAGGACAGTATGTATCATAATTTGTTATTGTGAGGGTATGCTGCATTCGTGCAGCTCCTATCCAATTCAAATGTTACAAAAATAAAAGTTATTGCGTGAAAAATTGATTGGTTACTCGGAACTTAATTTCTTCTTCTTCTCTCTCTTTTTTAAGCAAAATAGTTGGCACAATCAAATGATTTATTGTACCATTCTATCATGCCACTTCTATTGTTATTCATGACAACAAGCAATATCCGCTCCTCTATGACAAGAACTTGGCAACTTAAGCTACACTCCTTCCCACATTGTCAGAACCTTCTTGACACCATCTGAGTTCCAAACATAGTTCTATGTATCATCTTTGAACTCAGAATTCTTCTAAATGCAAATGTTAGCAACTTCATCTAGCGGTGGATTCTCTAGAATTCACAGAGCCAAGATAACCACTAGAAAAACTATGCACGAGAGAAGAATATAACTATACACGAGAATAGCAACTTATCTATTGCAGAATCTATCACTCTGTATAAAAATGTTCATCGGTAAGATCCTGGAACAATATAAAAAGCACGGATTCTAAAGGTAACAACTGAATTATTGAAACGACACTGTAAGCTGTAAGTCTGGAACAATGCAGATGAACGGACCTTGATGAAGTCTCCTACGGTTACGATATCTGAACCCGACCTCCTGGAAATTCGAAAAATGGATGAGATCAGCAATAATGCCATAATGTACAGCATATAATTCCTTTCACGAACAAAATACAAGACACGCGAACATGAAAATAGAGAACAAAACGGGAAGGGAGTTCATTCTTGATCACCATTTGGCGTCGAGTTCTCGGTACGCTTCCTCGACTTCCGAAATAGAAGCGAACCTCCTCGCTCCTAGAGCTGCTTCGATCACGGAAACAACCAGAAATAACGTGGCAAACCAAATAAAAGCATAAGAAAGAGGAAATTACACCAGGAAAGAGGAGATTAGCTTTCTTGCTCACTGTCGTAGTGGGAAGTGGGGAAGGTAGAAGGAAGCACGACAAGCTGGAAGAAGAGGCCGGCAGAGAAGAGAACGAGCGGGAGCGCGTAAGTTCTCGCCGGCGCGGGTATCGCAGGAACGGCCATCATCCGCGATTTCCAGATCGGCAGAAGCGAAAGGTTAGTTTTTTGCCTTTATATACCCTGATTTACAGAATTTATTTTATAATATATTTTTAAAATTCTATATAACAATATTAAATTTTAAAAAGATTAATTTTACTGTTAACAACTATCGGATGTCAAAAGGATTTGGTCTGTGAAATTAGATTTTTGAAACTTTTTGTTATTTTTTAAAATTTTCTGTATTTTGTTAATTTCCTTTTCTACGATTTTTAAAAAGACAAATGAACTTTTAAAAGAAAGAATCGATAATGCAATAAAAAAAATTGTGGTAAGATGTATTATACTAGTGATGTTTCAATTCGAATAAGTTTTTTTACACAAAAAAATTCTTAAATTTTATTCATGGGAAAAAAAGACAATGACTATTACAATTGAACGTACAAATAAAAAAAAAGTATATCAAACTCTTGTCAAAGACAAAATTCAATTAAATGCTATTACAATTGAACGTACTTAAATGCTATTTGAGTATACACATCAATAAGTCATGTCAAATCATTATGGTTCAAAAATTTTTTAAACAAAATACTATTTGTGCTTTGCTAGGTCATACTAGTTTGGCTCTCTTGTGGCTCAAGCACGAGTCATGACCTAATCATACTCATGTTGTTGATTGACTTGCTTGATGACCTGTTGTAGTGTCTATTCATTGCTTGCACAGCTCGCCCACTAGTTGCCTCCTCTAGACACTTTTTAATTGCCACCCTACTCATTTGCCACAGGTGTCGTTGTTGACATAGCCAACCATTACCAACAATGATTCAACCTCCTAATCCTCCCCTCCACCAATCTACCTCTGCTAATCCGCCCACAAATGTTGTTGCCCCACCCATTGTCATCCTCATGCCTTGCCCTCAAATCACCCTTAGTTACCCATGACTGTTGTTGCCCTAGCTTGTTAGGGCTGTAGGGAGTGGAGATGGTCTTCCATAAGAAAGTAGACGATAACCAAGTCCACGAGACGACAGTAACCAGGTGCCGAAGTGTTTAGACCTCAGGAGTGAAGAGCCAGCTTTCGCCAGAGAACAGACAGATGTCAGGATCACAAGGCCACAGCTGGATATTGGGCATTCAGGTTGCGCAGAGGGCTAGGAGCGAGAGCATATGATTTTAACCTTACAGCCTTAAGTCTACAGCTTAAGATTACAATCGTAACTTTACGGAGATAAGTCTATGGCTTGGCATAAAGCTATGAGAGGGCGGGAGCCAAAGACCAGCAGAGCAGTTGCTTGACCAGGCTGCTACCCAAGAGGACCGGCAGTCGAGTCAATCTAGTGGCAACTAGCTAGAGGACCGGTGTGGCTAGAGACAGATCGCAGGCAGCTACAGAGTCGACAGCTGGGTGTATCCATGCGGCTGTTGGGTGTGTCCATACGGCTACCATGTGGCGATAAGCTCGAGATTGGTGATAAGTTTGAAGGTCCTCTCTATAATCGTCTCTTAGGGTTCTCTTTTGTTTATCCCAATATATATGATATATTGTGTCTTACTGAGTAATTGCTATAAACGGAGAAGAGTGTGTCAACACAAGTGGGTGAGGTTGTAGAGTGATTTTCTTGTTGTTAGCACAAAGATCGATAGAGCACCAACAACCCAAGAGGACCAGTAGCCGAGTCAATTCAGCGGCAACCAGCTAGAGGACCAGTGCGACAAGAGGCAGGTCACAGGCGGCTGCAGAGCCGGCAAGGGTGTGTCCATGTGGCTGCCAGGTGTCAATAAACTCGAGGCTGGCGATAAGTTCGAGGGTCCTCTCCGTAATCATCTCTTAGGATTCTCTTTTATTTATCCCAATATATATGATGTATTGTGTCTTACTAAGTAGTTACTATAAACAGAGAAGAGTGTGTCGGCACAAGTGGATGAGATTGTAGAGTGATTAGTTCGTGTGATCTACCTGTTAGCGATACGAAGATCGATAGAGCACCAACAACCTTATGAGGTAGGTTATTTTATCGAATCACGTAAATCATTGTGTCAATTTCCTTCTCCCTTATCCTTCTTCCACCTACAACGATATTGTGAGAGAGAGTTTGAGTATTTTTGCTAATAAGCAATCTGAGGAGACGTGCATTATTAGGACGCGAACAGATTAAAGAGCGTCAAGTGACCGTAACATAATCACGGAGGGACATCATTTTTTCCCAACATAGCTTAATATGCCTCTTTGGCCTTTTCTTTCTTCCCCTCTCCTTCCTCTTCTTCTTCTTTCCCTTCCCTTCTTCCCAAATCCCACATGGCCTGATGGTCACATCACCTTCCTGTTCCTTCTTCCAGTCTTCCTCTTGTTGAACCATATTGGCATGAAATGTAGAATTACTGGCCCAAGTATGGCCCATAAATTTGTGTCATGCCGTTTGATATGTTGGACATGTTGACACGAATTGATAACTTATTTCACAAGTAAAATTTCAATTAAATGCTGCATTTAAAACTTGACAGGAATATTTTAAGACATTGATAGAAGTGTACGTACGCATGTTGGGTACGAAGTGAATATAAATAAATGTCCGCATCATTTACCAGTAAATGGATATAGGAAAAGTAAAATACATATACACTTACCTACATTAAAATAATTAACATATACGACATAATAAAGCAACTGATTATTGTAACTCTACTCTTGGGAAAAAGTTAACGATTTTGACGATTCAACCGTGTGATTAAGGAAAGAGTTTGTGTTATTAGAAATGATAAGAAATGACGAAAAATAATAAAAAATTTGATTTATTATTTTTCATTATTTTATATTATTTGGAATGTACTTAAGTTGGAATAAATGGAAGATCTAACTGAGGAGAATTGTATGGAAGTAAAAATAAATGGAGAAATGCTCTGTTCTGCTTAACTATATATATATCAAGCTTCAAGAGCATAAGTGGGTTTCGAAAGTGGCGCTCACCAGCCAGGCGCATATGATCGAGATGAATGGTTAAATGAATTATTTATACAATCTCATACTTGATGTACACGAGACTAATAAGATAAAAGGAGAGAGCTAGATGACGGGGAGGATGAAAGGCAAAGCAAATTAAATAAATGGTCAAGTAGATGGAATGGAAGCTAGAAAAGGGTGATTTGGCCCAAACCAATATATTATAAAACTGTCGGATTGTTTACAACTTCGAAATAAACTCGTCTTATTAAGTGCACAAGTTATCTAATCATCTGACACCAATTTTACAGCTTCCGACGTCTCGAATCTGCGCTCGATGCTTTCGGTTTTCCATGCATGCAGAAGAAGCTTAAAACAAAGGGGGCGCACCCGAAGCAGAGCCGGAGTTCACCAGGTTCAGTATGCTATTCCAGTAGCTCTTGTTCTCTTCTTGGTTCTCATGTGCCACGCCACCGGCGGCGATGTCGTCCCCGTTACTCGAATCAGCTCGGCAATAGTCGGACGAGGAGTTCTGCTCGTCGGAGTACTTCTCCAGCAGCATCTCCGTGAAACCGTCGCCAAAATTTCCACTGCCCTGCTTCAGTGAGTCATGCAACCATGGGTTTTCTCCTCCGCCGCTGCCGAAGAGAGAAGGCTCCAGCAGAAATCCACCGAAATGCTCCATGGTTCTAGCGGTGGTTGTTTGACTTCTGTTGCCAACCCCGACATCGAAAGCTCTCATCGACTTACCGAGGTACTTGCAGTCCGGCAGTTCTTCCGCCGCCTGGGCCCGGATGATGTTGTTGTTGTTATCCGAGAAGCTCAACGTCGACGTGGGCGACTCCAAATCGATGCTGATGCTGCCGCCGCCGCCTCCTTTGTTGGTTTTGGCCCACACACCTTGCCAGGCACGGAGCACGTCGAGGCAAGGGGCTGCCGTGGCGGGGAAAGAGGTGGTGCCGGTGGTGGAAAGGGAGGTCGGACTGCCGTTGGTGTTGGTGGCGACGGAGCGGAATTTGGACTCACGGACAAGACGGGCCTCGGCCTCGAGACGAGCGCTCTCCCACTGGGCCATGTGGCTGAGATTGGCGGCGTTCTTGGACTGCCCGTCCGCGGAGCTCAAAGCGTCGCTCTTGGGCTTGTGGGTGACGGGGTCTATGCCCTTCATGGCAAGCCTTTTCTTGAGGTGTGTGTTCCAATAATTCTTGATCTCGTTGTCGGTCCTCTTCGGAAGGTGAGTTGCGATTGCCGACCACCTGCAGCAGCAGAATTAACGGTGTGATGATATCAGACAACATTCCCAAGATCGCAGTGGTGTGCGTGATCAAATCCAGTACCATAAGCCATACAAATGCAGGCCGGCTAGTTAATTAGCTGCTTCAATTTAATTGAGACCAAAAGGCACAAATGATCCTACCCAACAACAACTTTTTTGTTCAATTCATTCTTGTTTTTGATCGATCGAGCACTCATACCCCAAGCGCTTGTTAGTCGGTATTGGGCCAGGTTAATTTGAGACGGGTTCTTTAATTCATCCTTAATTAAAAATTAAGAAAAAAAGAAGACAGGCCAGGTATACATACATGAGGTTCTCCTTTCTTTTCAGTATATATGCAACTAATTCATTAATTAATAAGGTGATGCTAACTCGCTGCTGTTGCTGCAAGATGCAGAAGCCCTGATGTTGAGAGCATATAAATATCATCCAAAAAAAAAAACGCAAGGAACAACTACTCTCGCCGATTGGTTTCAGACCAATTAATATAGTCCGCAGTCTGCACAATCTAGGCAGGCCGGCGGCTTAATTTCGTCTAGCCGCTATCTTAATTATCGCAGGAGGAATCAGTCAAAGCGCAAGAATTGAAGAGGACGTTGCCCTCCAGTACGCCTTCTCATCGATCCTAGCTAATAATTAATTAATTAAGCAGCTCCAGCCAAAGCTTACCAGATAGATGGACGTGGTAGGGACAAGTGTAGTGATCAGTAAGGTTAATTAAGCATTCCAAAAGGAAGAAAGCAATTAATTGGCAGCCGGGGTAGAGGCATACATACCTGTTGCCCAGAAGAGCATGGAGCTGGATGATGGTTTGCTCCTCCTGAAGGCTGAACTTTCCGCGCTTAATGTCGGGTCTGAGGTAATTAGTCCACCTCAACCTACAACTCTTCCCACACCTTTGCAACCCTGCAACAAGCAGATTGATTAAACACGAAGGGAAAGGCCACCACGTACACACGTAGTACAGTTGATCAGTGGGAACGCAAGTGTGGGGAACGAAGAGTGTGGAGAGATATGTGCCGATCGGTAGATCACCGGCTTTGGCCGGCAAAGCACGCCAGCTCCCATGTCCGTGCTCTTCGATGAAGGCCAGCAGCTTCCGGTCCTCCTCCAGAGTCCAGGGTCCTTTCTTGAGCCCAACTTTCTCGCAACAGGGCGACCGGCCCATGGCCCCGGCAGCCGACGTCCACCCACGCGGGCTGCGTAGCTAGCCTTGGACGACGGAAGGAGACGACGTGAGTGTGCCGGCTATGTAGAAGGGTGTGGGGTTGTGTCGCTCAGTCGCTGTCTCTCTGCAGGGACGGTGATGGAACCGAAGACAATTAAATAGCGTGAGTCGGCTGCGTCGTGTGGTGAAGCGAGAACAACACTACCCCGCGCGTGATCCAGGCGATCGATGACAAAAGGGCTCGTAAAAATGGTTTGGGTTTTGATAAATTCGTCCGGGACCAAACTGCCACTTCACCTTACGCAATTACTCGCGCACATTGGCGTTGTTCCAGGTCTAAACAATCCACGATCGCCTTCGGGTCCGCATCTTAATTTGCGCTTGCATTTACCGAACAGCCAAAAAAAAAAAACAAACGCGCAGCTTATCGATCATCAGATAGAAAGCAGTACCCCTGTTCGATCAGTAATTTTTCGCAGATCGATTTCCTTTTGTTAAAATATATACAACCCTCCCTCTTCAACTCTTCTTAAAATTAAATTGCACAATGCACACCGTCAAATTAATGGTATTTAAAAAAATATGTGTATATATATTTATATATGCAGGTGAGATTAACCATATGTATATATGTAGATTTCGTTTGGGATTTGAACCAAAAGGTGACGCAACGGTTACCCGGGGGTGGGACCGCGCAAGCAAATCCAGGCTATCAAAATTGAATGACGAAGCCGATTGAGGGAGGACTGAGGTCCAGGCTCGATCCGGACGACGGATCAATCGACTAAACGCAAGACCGATTCATCTCCCGTATGAATCCAGCGGCGCTCCGTTCGCCGGGCCGGTCTTGGGAGCTAGCAATGCATATATGGGGTCCGACGTCATTCAATACCGTGGGGGCACATGCCCATCTGTATCAATAATGAGCGCTGGACAAGCATCCAAGAACGAGTCATCCATTTACAAAAAGGCAACCGCGCGATCGATCCATCTCTCTCTCTCTCTCTCGAAGGTTAAAAATAAAGAAAAGAAAATTAAAAAAAAAGTTACGTACACATACGCATGCTTTAGTCGTTAATTACGATGGCAGCTAATTAATTACGATAACAGATCAGATCCGAGTTAGGACATTTGAAGTAGTATTTGTTTAAGAGTTAGAAATTACATGATTTACGAAATAAGTTTTTATATAATTTTTTATTTGAGAGAAAATGCTTACATACTAGAATTGTTTTTTCAACGGTACCTAACTTTAAGTCATTTTACCATATATAT
>JAMKPZ010006817.1:0-20884 GCA_024699675.1 Amphibolis antarctica
GCACTTAATAAATCAACTTCTTTAACTAACCTGTAATCCGTCGGTAGATCCAACGCTAACTGACGTCCTTCCGTATTCCATTCGGTAACTTCAAAAAAATCCTTGACAAATGAATCCCAAATCCCAAATCCCAAATCCTAAATCCCAAATCCCAAATCCCAAATCGCAAATCCTTGACTAGGGGCTTCCGGTGGACTGCGCAGGTGAGGATGATTGGGGAAAATGAATCGTTGTTTTTTTTAAAAATAAAAAATAACTGGACTGCTTTTACACGGGTGTCATCGGCGGGAGGGGATTTTTTTCTGCAGGCTTCCTTTTTTCGAACACTCTCTCTCTTCATCAAATAGTCATTAATCTTTCATCCAACGGGTGCCTACAGGGCACTTACAGAACCATTAAACTCATATATAATAGAGTAAAATTTTCTACTTTGGTTAGTAAAATCCGTTAGTGTGACAGATTGGATATGCGGCTAGGAATGTGACATCAATATCGCTGTATTGGAAAGAGAAAGGTGTGGAGATTCTAAGTTTGATCTATGGTTTCATTTAGGAATGTGATTTACAAGGGTTTTTATCGTGTAAAGTATATATGTTGATAAATAATATAATAAAAATAGATGTTTTTAATGTAGTTGTCAAAGAGAAAAGTAAAAAGAATTTTTTTTACTTTGAAAATTGTATTAACTTAAAAAATTGAATTTCAGGTTTACTTGTCAAATAAAACTTATGATTCATAATTTATTTATGTTATGTTGATTAACAATATAGTTTAATCCATTAAATTAGGTTGTGCCAACTCGAAGGACTTTAACCTCTGTATCAATACAGATTACCACTCAAATGTAAGAAGATCAATGACTTGGATGTAATTTTGCATGGCTACAGTCCATAAACTGCAAGGAGGAATTCGCAGCTATATTTTGGGAATAATTTTTTTAACTTCTAAAAAGTGATTTTTATAATTTTTTAAAATAAATGTTTGAAATGGTCTTAACTCTTGTGTTACTCAAAAAGATGGATGTAATTGAATGTTAATGTTTATTTTATTTTTTTAATGTTGATGTAATTAAATGTTAATATTAAAATTATATTTTTTAATATTGATATAATTAAATATTATAATAAGATTAATATAAAAAAATTGTCTCAAAAATCTATCCATGTCATCGTAACATTGAGAATAATTTTTAGATGGGAAAGTGATATTTCCAAATGAAACATCAATAAGAGGTAAAACAAAATATTGCTACAGTATTTAAAATTTTGCTTTTGGTGGTTTATCCATGCCATTCACCCATGAACCTACCCTACAAATATTGAAAAAAAGGAGTGCTATGCAATTTACTAACGGGTATTGCTAACAATTAAACAGTGTGATTCATCTTACACTCTAAAATAAGAGAGAGAGAGAGAGAGAGAGAGAGGTGTAAGATTCAGATTAAAATAAAAATACCCACTATAAAAACAACTTATCCATGCGTGCTTTCTGCGTTCTGCTAGATAAATCACCAAGCAGCCTTAACCCGTATCTTTCGATTCTTTCCCTTGAAGCTGAAGCGGTAACTTTCAGGTCTTGTTTGTTCGGACTGAACTATATTTACCATACTTATGTTTATTTAAGTATTTTTTATTATATACTTTTAATTGTTATTATATAATAAAATTTATTAAAAAAATTTAATATTTTATATTAAAAAATTATATCAAAATACTTACATTATAAATCGTGTAATTTCTTTTTAAAAAAACATCGTCACATTCTATATAATTTGGTATTTTATTATATATTTTAACCATACAGTAATATTTATTAAATAATTTTAATATTTTATACTAAAAATTTAATAAAAAAATTTATATTATTTTTTTTTAAAATGTAAACTCTCTCACTTTAACTTGCCTCTTGGATAATCTGCAGCAACTTAAGATTTATTTGCACAATTTACGATCAAATGTATGATTTATGGTAAAAAAGTAATAATATTATTTTAATTTTATAAATAATAAAAATAATAAAAATATTTAATAAATATAATATAAAATACTATAGTATACAGTAAAAAAAAGTGACATGATATCAAAATAAATAGGGTCACAGGTTCGCCGAATTCGCTAGAGCGTCGTGCTAGTAAAAGACGAGGCCGATGCCACAAGCCCGAGGCACGGATCTGAACCAGATGCCTACAAAAGTAATCGTCTCGTCTTCTTCTGGACTCCAACGAAGCCCGACACTCACGTGACCGTCGACCACTGAACGCCGCGTCATTCCATCGGCCAGCACGTGGGAAGGCACGTATACAATTATGCATACTTGTCTTCTGGACGGTTTTTTCTTTTTTCTTTTTTTTACACGGTAGAATTACAAGGATAAACTTTTCAGCTTAAAAAAGTCTTTTTGAAAGGTGTAATTATAATAAAAACTTTTTTTTGAATGGTAGCAATGCATTAATAATAAAGAAGTTTGTAACAAGCCCTGTTATTGTCATTTTATTAATCGTTAATATATAATTTTTTATTATCTATTATTAATTAATTTTGTGATGACATTTAAGATTAAGATTTAAAATTTTACAACTTTAACCAATCATGTACCATTATGGGCAAAGATTTGTTTTTTTTTTTGGAAATTATCGGAAAAGATTTGTTGAAATGATGCCGATTATTTTACAAGATTTGTTGCATTTGTAGAAATGAACACGGAGCGATCACGGACCCACGTGCCATGCTCATTGTTGAGTTAATTTTAATAATAATAAAAAATTAAAATTTAAAAGTAATTTTTAATATTAAAATTATATAATTAATTATAGGATTAAAACTTATATATAAAAATTTATAAAATAATAATAATATGAGAAAATATTATATCATTGAAAGTTATTTTTCTAGTGATATTTTAATTCAACGATTAGATGATTAAATCTGAATCATCTAAATTCTTTAATAATAATTTATCTAATAAACATGATTTAATTTTTTTTATGTACATTACAATTTTTATTGTTTAAATGATATTTTTAAGTTTACACTTACAAAATACGATAATTTTAATGATAATATTTTTTTTATATCTATATTAATTAAAAAATTATAAATATTTTTACTAAAATTCTCACCATAACTTACTAAGAAGTTATGTTTTTACGGTATGTATATATATACATAGTAAAAAAATTGGTTATCAGATAATTAACTCCCCGATAATATATAAAAATTGGTAAAAAAAATAAAACTGCTCGCATATCTAAACGATGCCAAAGTTCCAACCTTCCCACCCTTCCACCCACTGCTCATCCACGGGATCCTTGCGGAAACCGTGAGAAAACATGACCCACCTTCGAATCGAGAGGAATTTGGGTCTCCGCCGATGATGGTGAAGGCGCTGGTGTCCGAACCGCATGCAGGTGGAGTGGAGGCAGCAGGTTCAAGCTTGCAAGATGGCCGCCGGTTGCGGCGGCAGCGGGCGATGGAGGTGGCACGAGAACCACGACGCTTCTCCTTCTTTACCTTACTACGTGTGGTTTGTTTGCCGTTGTGACGTGATGTTGTGTTGTGGAATGTGAGCGCAGCAGAGGAGGCGTGGGGAAGGAAGAGGGAGATCTGCTGAGAACGGTGGATAGTTTGAGAGGGAGGCTGCAGGCCGAGAGAGTAGCTTCCAGGGTTGCCAGAGAAGAATCCGACATTTCGGCTAACAGGGTTTGATCTATTTATTCTTGTATCTTATATAGATTCAAGAAGATACGCCGTTCAAATGAATTTGATGCAGCGATAATGATTATGAGATTATGAACAGATCTGTAAGTGCAACATTTTTCTTAAGCTAGCGAGCGTTATAAATGGACCACCTTCTTGAATCTGTCAGGTAGCAGAGTTGGAAAGGTTGATGGCCATAGAGATCAGTGCCAGGGATAGAGCGGAGAGGATGTTGAAAAGTGCCTTGAAGAAGCTGCAAGCCCTCAAGTTACCGGATTTGTCTGGCATTTCAGTGAGCACATTGGGTGATTCGTCGTCGGACTCTGTCTCCTGCCTTGGGGCGGCAGGAGAAGAGGAACTCAGCTCCCAAGCTGAAGATTTCCGGCAATCCCTTTCTCAGGAAGCCAGTTGGAGCTCGGCAGGAAGCGCCGATTCCGCCCTGGTGAAAATTCGTCCTCGAGAAGATGTCGAATCCAAGGCTCCCGTGGATGGCGAGATCACCGGCGATGATTTCACCAGGTAGAATTTTCCTTTCCTTCGACTAAACCATTTCTTATCGACTAGAGTTTTTTTAAAAGAAATTATTACTTTTAAGATTAAGGTTATGGAAAAATTTAAGGTGAAAAATTAAGGTGTCTTTGGTAATAGTTTTTTTAAGTTTTGGAAATTAAATAGAGTTGAAATTAATTAAATTATATAATAATTTATGTAATAAAAATTTATATATTAAAATTTGTATAATAATAATAACGAAGTTGAAAGTGATTTTTAAAATTAAAATAAGTTAAGCCAAATAGTTACGAGAAATAAGATGGAGTTTGGACTTTGACTTGGTGGTACCTTGTGTAATTATGAAATTATCAAAAAAAGGAAAAGAATGAAGTGTTCTAAAAAGACACTTGGAAAAAATAAAAAAAAGATTGAGTTTATTATTGCAATGATTTTATATTTTTATGCCTTCGTGATAAAATAAGAACACTAGGAAAATTTGGTATACTTGTAAACCAAAACGGAGATATAATGATGTGGAACCGTGTATTACCACCTTATAATCCGAAGATAGTGTTTGTCTAAATGGTAATATTATTTAGAGTGTGGTTTATGTTTTTTGAAAATAATATTAAAATTATTTAATAAATATATTGTACATTATAATAATATATAATGATTATCGTTGATACATATTGTTAAAATGACTGTAACAACGATCGTAAAATTTTCTCTAACCCCGTACATTGTGCCGCATGCAAATTTTGTCCTACCATTCTCATTGTATTCAGATCTTAATTAATTAAATAGGCAATCTTCAATCGGTTCTAAAGTGAAGGACCAAAACATTCGTGAGATCGACGATGTAGATGTCTCTCCTGCATCGGCATCATCAAGTTTTCGTCTGGATAACCGAGAAGAGCCACCGTCCGTTTGCCAGCAAGTCCTGCATGTAGAGAAAACTCGAACAGAGGTCGAGAAGACTCTGCAGAGGGCAAATGGCAGTTGGGCAATAATGCAGACGATGTTCTCGTTCCGTTGAGAAACGTTGAAGGACAACTGCAAAACCCGATGGTCAGAAGCGTTTTTCTTCGCGGTCCCATCAGGCTGCGTGGTCGATGACAGCAAATTGAAAGTCTGTGGTAGAAACTCGTTACGATAACAACCGTGGTCGGTTTCCTACAGTTTGACCTGGTTCTGTGCAATCCTTGGATAAAAATGAACCTGGCTGGTTCTGGATGTGTTTTTAGTGTATTCTGTTCAATAATAATTTCTCATTGATCTTGAACAAGGCGGTAGATATATGTTGATATTTTTATATAAGACAGTCTTTTAAAATGACTGTAATCTACATTATTTTTCTTCCATTAGTTATACACAAATCCTTGAAATGAAGATAAAGTAATTTGCCATAAAACAAAAATAAAGAGCGGGGATTTTTCGAATCAGTTACATAAAAAGAGTTGGGATTTGTATTTATTCAGTTCATTACAAGTATGTCACATTATCCTACGCAATAGGTCACAAAAGTTGACAGAAAATAAGAAGATCGGTGTAGGTCGGTATTAAAATTCATCAATCCATGATACACATGAATGTTAGAGAACTTTGCATAAAACATCATTTTTTATTTTTTTCATTTTGCATTCCACATTTACGTTTCCATAGAAAAATTCCAAGTCACGTAAAAATTCTAAAGCTAGGCATTATGATCAATAACAGACACATTCACAAATAAAATAGAATAAATTTATATTCATTGGGATTTTTTTCCCAGAAATCAATAGCTATAAGTGCATTTCTAGGTTCGACACCTTAAGCATAGGACAATCCTTTTCGCCGGCATCAAGGGAAGCATTGTAAGAGCTTCCACAATACGAAGTTAACTTTCATATGAAAGCCTTTTGCCTCGCCCAAAAAGAAAGACAAATTTGACATCCAGAATTTTCAATAGTTCTAAGATTCACAAATAACAATTACATCTTCCAATAGGCACCCATGTCAGACATGAGCGTTGGATGAGCAAAGCTTCAAAATCAGAGAAAAGCCGCTTCCCCATAAATTTTTGGACGTCGATGCTGAAAAAGAGAGCATACGATATCAAACTTTGCAAATGTAGATTACAGGGAAAAACTATAAACCTTTACATTTGACGGCCGAAAATAGTACCTCACAGATCGGCATTTTAGCCCGAACAGCATCAATCATAGACAAATCAATATCAGCTGTAGCAATACCCGTTGATAATCGATCTGAGCAAATACAAACACAAAAGGAGGAAGACTGGGTATTATTGGATATAGCAATAACAACTAATGTCTTAATCCTTAAATCTTATTGGGTAAGATTGACCACATCAATCTTTTCTTTTTATTCATTCCTTTATCCTATTCACCACTGAATTTTATGTTAAAGTATGTAACCTTAAATCCAACGTGAACATGATATATTATCAAATTCGTACATGGGCAGCGCTACTTATTTGTCATAGAAAAGTTGAATTACTAATGGAGTTTTTGTTCGACCCAGCATATCAGCAATGCTGACATTTGAAACTCTTCTATACTCAAAGCAAGGAGAACAAATAAATTCAGTTCAATATTGTTAATTTTGTTTACTGCCACTAACCAAGGGACCATCCGATGGTCATGGCATTCATGATTACTATTAGCGTTCAATATTTCAACAATATTAATTGCTACGGATTATAACATAGTGGGAAATTTAAAACGTCCAACACTCTAACAATATCAGAAAGAAGTTAAATTCCTACTCAAACATCTAAAACATATTAACAACACAGATTAAGGATAAGAATATTGGAAAATGTGCCTGATGATGTCCCTTAATTTTTTAATTATTTTATTTATAAATCTAAAATCTATTTATATAATTATTTAATCTATGCTGTAATCTACTTTGGGCCTTTCCTTATTTGAACCTCGTTATTTAAGGTTATGTCATCTTAAGATGCTAGTAAATTGAAAGATTTTGACAATGTCCATGAATGATAAATCATCAAGGTTTAAACTTAATTTAAGCTTATTCTTTGTTATTCTTGTCCTTTAAAATCAACAGTTGAAAGTTTTCAAAAATTGCCTAAGTTTAAGAATTTTAGATTAAGGATCAATACCTATTTAATAAGTAAAAAATTTATGATACATTTATATTTATCTAATAATAACATCTATACGACAATTTCTCCTCCCACAATATTCATGGAGAGAAATAAAGATGATAATAGAAAATTTATATAACATCATCATTAAGAAATTTATCTCCTAAAAATATTGTTAAGTATGACAAGCAAACATATCACCTGGAAGTCGGGCAAGAATTGTTCCCCACGGGTCAATGATCAATGAATCCCCATAGCTTTCCCTTTTATCAGAGTGTTTGCTGGTTTGTGCAGCAGCAATGACCTATAACGCCGGTATATAAATAACGAGAATGATTTGACAGCTACTAAAATCTAGACTAAATAAACCGACATCGGTCTCTGTTGACCAGCTCTTGTATCGTAACGCAATTAGTCTTCCTTCCATCCATTTCTCACCACCATTTCATGTATTTATGTATATCATTTTGGAATTTCATTCTTTAAATTGAAATTTTATCATATGACGCCAGCATTGAAGTTAATGAAAATAATTCTAGCACTGAGAGACTTCAACAGTATAGTTCCAGTTGAGCATGTTAATTGCCAAAAGAGAAGCACCAATCACAAAAGCACCAATTACAGACTTGGCACTCTTGATAGAAAACCAAAGTTCATTTTATTTTATGTTTCAAAGATCACATCATGTTTTCAAAATAACCAAATAAATATTTTGCATAACAAACAATGAAGCTGATAATTGCAAATCCTTCTCTGATTATATTTACCGTTTCTAGAACCACACAGCTGGAGTAACTATTAAGGTGCGATAAACATACTACAAAATCATTGTGCTTCCAGGTGTTTTTTCATCATTTGAGGGTTTAATCTTGCTTCCAAAGGCCAAATTTGTTAGATGTATTAATAATAATTGAGTTAATGGATTATATCCATAAAATGTAGCTAATTAGATCTCTCTCTCTCTCTCTCTTTATACACAAACACACCCATATAATCCCTTATCAAAAGATGATCATTCACCTTCTCACTAATAAGGTACCAAAGTCATGGTTCGAAACCAAGTCTACAACAAACCAACAACTGCCATCTATCAACTTCACCTGAAGCCACCAAACCTTCTAACCTCTTTCATCCTCCACTCCAGTAGACAAACATGTCAGGCTTCCTTCCCTCTACTATTGTGGCATTCTTATCTATGAAAAGGGATCAAGGTGTTATTAAACGGAGGGTGAATAATGAAGATTGAAATTTATTTTCAAAATCATACACAAAAACCTAAGTTTGAAATAATGTGCGGTAAAAGAAATGTTGGAGTTGAAAATGATTCAAACAAATCAAAATATGCAAATCACAAAGATACAATATTTTTTTAGGTGGTTCCCAAACTAATATATTCACCTCCAATCAAACCACTTGAACTTTCAATAAATTTTGATATTTTACAAGTTCACACCAACCACCTTTACAGGCAAGACATTAACCTTGCACCATAGTGTTTTGCAGGGTCATGCCATAACCTTCACTCAAAGCACTAATCTTGTAATCTCGTATTTTGTAAGCTTACATTACAATCTTTACACAAGACACCAACTTTGTGATCCAGTATTTTGCAAGTTCACTTTACAACCTTCATTTGCAAGACATCAACCTTGCAACCTTTCTTATACTTAAAGAGTCTTCCATAAAACCGTAAAGCCCACTATGGAAAAATCTTTCTTATATGGTCTTGATGATACAAATCTTGATGATATATCAAGATAGAAAATGTATATTAATCACAAGAAAATAGAGAAGAGCAAAGCAAGACAAAGAACATCCAAATGAATATACGAGACAAGCAACAAACTTGTGAAGAACAACGCTCAAAAGGAAGAAGAGAGTGAAGAAGGACTTGAAAAATTAGTTACACAAAAAAAAAGAAATAAAGATGAAAGACAGAAAAGCCTCATTCAAGAAAAGAGAAAAAGAAAGAATAGAGTCTCTTTCAAGGAAGGAAAGAAAGAACAAAGGAAAAGTTTCACTGAAGCATGGTGAAGAAAAGGAAGAAGAAAGAGCGTCATTGAAGACAATATCTAAAGCAACTAATATATCTTAGGATAAGAAAAATCCTTAGAAGAAAAATCACTAGTGAGTCTCCTAAGTAAAATTTATAGAGTTTCAAACAGAGTCAAAATGGGCTGCTGATCTATTGATCAGGCACCTATTTTTATCCCGAATCTCAAAACAAAAATCTAGTGATAAATAAAATTCTTAATACTAATCATGTTCTATCTATTTCAAGAACTTGCCAAAACTTTTATCGTCAAAACGGAAATTATTCAAATGTAAACTACTAATTCAAAAATATACCAAATTCTCATTCAAAACCATTCCATATTTTAATTCAAAAAAATTCCAGATAAAATAAGTGTTACAGCACATAGATTAAAATTTGATTGCATTCAAAAACATTCCTTATATATACTGCTAATTTAAAAAATTCCAAATGTAATTAGAATGACATCACAGGATTAACAACATAAATCAAAATATATCCCAAATGTGATCGTTACTTCAAAAACTAACCAAACTTATCAAACTAAGAAACTAGTGAAACAGTTTGGATATTTTAGTCCAGTGTGCCAAACTGTTTAAGTCCAGTTATCCGTGCCTCCATCATCCAATTGATAGATTACACTTCTGATTGTCTGTGTCCTCCAAAATGAATCCTTAACTGGTAGCCCATTTTTAATAGTTGCCTAACAAAAATATTTAAGCATGATAGCATATTCACACATTATAAAATATTCAATCATTATTCAAACATTATTTAAGCATTATAATGTTGCTCGCCATCAAAATCAACACAAGATTTTTCTTAACAATCTATCTCTACCTAACTCTATTCTAAGAGCCTACTTGAAGGCATTAGTAACACCACATTGGAAAACTCTTATAAATGAGTAGTTGCATGCCTCATAGTCACAATATACATAGGAATCCATCCATCAACCATCTAATTCTACAATGGTTGGTTATTGATGAATCTTTGTTATCAAATATAAACCAGTTAGCTCTATTGACAAATACAAATTCCACCACCAATGGATTTAGTTAAATTTATGGCATTGATTGTGTTGAAATTTTCTCTTTAGTTACCTGCTTAAATCCCATTTGGACACTCTTATTGGTTTCTCTCAAAGTTATGAGATATATCAGTTAAATGTTAAAAATATCTTTCTATATATTGATTTGGCTGATCAAGTATTAATGGAGCAATTTCTTAAATGTGTTGCTCAAGAAAAGAATATGGTATGCCAACTTAAATAAGTGACATATGATCTCAAACAAAGTCCAGGAGTTTAGCTTGAGAAAATTAGTAATTAGTCATGTTGTGAGGAAAGCTAATTTCAACATTATGTAATTGACTTGCCTTTACCAAAAAGAAATGTTATGATTATGATGTACATGTAGTTTTTGTTGACGTCCATATTTTAGGAAGTGACAAAGCAATCATAACTACGTAAAGGAAAACCTGGTACGGAAACTTGTCACAATGTACAAGTGCCTGGGAATTAAATTTGCTCACAAAAAATCATTCCCTTTCTTAGTTTGATTCTCTCATTCTCACAGGTCATTTTCAAATTAGAATTTAATCAATTAATAAACATTATCTATCCCTAATCATCTAACTCCATAAATGTCTTGAAGAATAGTTAATATATATTAGACATAAGGACAGCTACTGATTCTATTTCTAGAAGAAAACCTTAATGGTATTCCAAATATCGATAAAGTTAGAGATCAAATTATACAATTTGCAAATTGAAGCGACAATATATTCCCTTTCTTTGATTGTCTCTCATTCTTACATGTCCTTTTCAAATTAGAATTTAATCAATTTATACACATTATCTGTCCCTGACTATCTAACAGCTCTATCAATATAGTGGAAAATACTTCATAATCTAGACTTAAGGATGGCTATTGAAAGTTTGAAACTGTTTCTAAAGCAAATCTTAAAGTTCACATTAAATTGTATGAATTGCAAATTGAGACAACATATTATGATTGGACAAATTTCAATCATCGTATGATAGCTTCAAAAGCATACATAGGATTGTGTCTCAATTGCTCGTGCACGAAGAAGAATCTCCCAGTGTGCTTGGCCAGTTGCTTTTGTAAAAGCTGCTGGCACCAAGAAAACCTTTGATGTCACATGCAAGAGAAATCATTAGTATCAATGGTAATATAATAGGAAATAATCCAACAAGAATAACGTACGACATGAATTGAGATATATGGGAAAATACACACCATTGAATGATTGCATAACAAGAATTAACCAATAAAGTTGTATACCTGTGCATGGTGTTGAAACCTCAACCGCTGAAATAACTCCGGAAACCTTAAATCATAGCAGACAGTTGGAGCCAGAATTCCAACAGGACTGTCTTGAACAACAATATTGGTTCCTGAAAGTTGCAGCAATGAACAAATGTAGATTAGATGACAAAAGGCCAATTGTGAATCATGCATAGAATAGTTAACTCTGTCTCTTGCAAAATAATAGCACAGAAAAACTCATAATTTTGTAGCAATTCAATGGCCGCAATCTTGGCTTTGAGTTGAGCTTCTAAAACACATCTTATACTGTCCAAAGGGTAAAAGTTCCCAGCCAGTTGAGCACAACTACAATGAATGAAACCAAAAGGTAGTTTTTTCAAGGTAACACCAAAAGTAGTTATCATGTGACATTCCGGAGACAACAAATGGAAGGAGAAGGGTTTCTAAAATATATCAAGGGGTCTAAAGGCCCAAAAATATAAGCTCTGAAATTGAGAAACTTGGTCACTCATGAAATTGAAAAATAAAATTATGTATCATAATGAATGAATGGAAAAAATATCCAGCCGTGAAAATATTCAAGATAGTTTTGATTTTACTTATGTATCTAACATTATGCATTTTTATTGATGTATCAACAATTACATGAAAAAGCTGCACAATACTTCACATCTATATACTATAATGACAATTTACAGTGTTTTGGATTTAGCAGAGATTTTGTTCACATCCAGATGTTTGATTTGATCTGGAATAATTAAAAACAACATGAGCAGAAGATTCAATGTGTTTTTAGCTTTGGGTTAGATTAACTCTATTGAAGAATATGTTGGAGAATGTCCCAGTTTTCACAATGAGACAAACCCAATGCCACCAAAGTTAAGTGTAGCAATGTTTTTCTCCTTCTTTTAATAAATTGAAATGCATCTTGTTTGCTATGATATGCTTTCACATCATGAATTCGTTAATTTTACTGTTGAAAATAACAAGTTATTTGTTGGGAAGCATTAATATGATTCAGGGATTCAAATGCAACACACTATGGAATTGGGGTTTTTTTTAATTTTTTTTTGGAATTGGGGATTTGATAAATTTCTAAAATACAGGATAAGACTCGGCTTGAATATGCCATTAAATAAATAATATGTCTGAATGTAAATATATACATATTTAAAACAACACATTCAAATATCATAATATAGACATTAAGTCATACATGACACGACACTATAATAGTAAAACATGCATGGATTTTATCGAAAGAGTTATAACATATTATTTTATTAGCATCCAACTAAAAATTTGTCCTATCAAATCTATGTTGTGTTCCCATTGACTATGTGCTATATCGAAAGCGAATTCAAATTATTTTATACTAGAAATACTATGAACACTTGGACATACTGTGTGGCATGCCCAACAAGAATCTTAACCATGTCGTATTTTATGCATGTGAAGTTTTGGTGTGATGTATGCTAGAATAATTTTAATGGACTCCTTTTTTACAGGTGAGCCAAAATTCAGAACATGCTACTTACATTAACACAAACACATTTGTGAACCATGCAATCTATTCCATTGAACAGGTGACAGAGTGGAGGTAGCCAATGAAAAAACATCAGAATGACGAGATTGGAGAAATAGTTAGTATTAACAGACATTGTTCTCAATCTTGCTGAAAGACCATAATATTGTTTATTTGTATAGGTTGTGGGTACATGGGGTAAAACCTGCTGTTGTAAAGCTGCTTTCTTTGTATGTCATGCTGCCAGGAACATTCACATCGAACCTAATATACAGTGGAAACGAACATGTTAACAATGATCCACTTCAAAGGCAAGAATAAATCATGGGAGCTAGTTGCAAATTAGTGCGTTGCTATTGAACCCTGGGAATCTCATAACGACATCAAATAAATCCCGTTTCAGTATATTTCTATCTATTACTTATAAGCATGCAAAAATCTAAAAAAGTTGCTTCTGACAGGTGGATCTTTCGATATGTGCTTCTGATATTTCCTGAATCGTCAACTAGCACATGTGTGTTACAAAGATGCTCATCGTCCTGTCCTTTCTCTTGGAATCCCCCTAGTGACAACCACATTTTGTACCGTCTGCCAACCAGAACCACAATTAAATCAGTCATTGCGATCGCAAGAAAATGCGTCTATCGAAATTCGGTTCCAATGACCGCAGATTAAGGGTTTGATATGGCTTCGTTACCTTGCAAGATCACAATATCTCCCCATAAGAGGCCCATCCAACTCCTCCGCAATCGTCAGGGACTCCCCTTCCTTGGATCCAATGAAGGAGAAATTCTCGGGGAAACACAGTAGCTTTGCTCCAGAAGAAGCCGCCTCCTTCCAAACCAGATCTCATCCATTGGTAAAACAAACAATTACAATGAATCAACCAGAAAGATGTTAGCCACGGAGGAAGAGGATCACCTCGGCAAGACGGGAGCAAGTGTTGAAGTTGGCGTCGAGATCGTTAGTTGAGCTCATCTGCACGACAGCAACTCTCAACTTCGTCGCCGCCATCGAGTGGCGGTTTGAGGCGTAGACTCGAGCGTGGGTGGAAGAGAGACAAGTGGATCTGTTGATCTGCGAGACGACGTTTTTCGGAGTGAGCTGGAAGGGTAGTCCTGCCGCCATGCCACCGGAAGAGAACGATAAAAATATCTCACCATCACGTTGACAGGTCTAGGCTTGTTTTGGATCGATTGTTCAAATCACTTTTAATATTACTGGTAGAGAGCCGTGACGTTAGAGAAAATTTTAATAATATATATAAAAAAATTGATCATTTAAAAAAAAAAAAATCTAATATTTATCATTAAAAATGATACTTTACGATATAACTAAAATGTCATTTCTTTTACTACTATCATATAATTTTAATATATAAATTGTTACTATTTTAATTATTATATATTTTTAATTTTATTTATAAAATTAACTTTATTTTTGATTTTATTTAACTTGAAGCTATTAAAACTCTTACCAAAGGTTATCAAAAGTACCCTTATTTTACGGATATATGATAAAATGTAAAAAAATGGATAAGAATTGTATTTTTTAAGGGATGATATCTTTTATTAGTATCTATGGAAAATTAATTTTATAGATACTACGTAAATGATTCGTATTGTTACGATACATTTGAATTTTACTTGAATTTCTTTAATATGATTTCATGTGATGTTTGTATTTTCGATGTTAACAGGAAATAATAAAAAATGATAACAATTTTAACTATTATTTAACGTAATTTTACATGAACCAGTGACATTTAGCTATTTGCTTAAGTTTCTTCTTCTTCACCTAAGGTTATTACCTTTATCTAAGTTCCTTGTCATCTATATACGATTAGGATATTGATCTTTGCTTCTCTTTTGATTAGTTATTGTTGAAGTTGCGTAAATTGATAATTGATGGTGCGAATTTCTTGTATGAAGTTGTATATATTGTCAATTTCTTTTTAAATGTAGATATTTATTTTATTCGAAGTATTTAAAATAAATAAATCAAAAGAATAACTTAAGATTTGTGATTTGATACAATAATTTTTTATAGATGCATATAGAAAATTAGCATTTTTTAGTTGAGGTAAATGCTAAAAATAATGATAATTTTAAAATTGACAAAAAGAAAAATAATAGAAAATAAATTTTACAGAAGGTAGAATTTTTATAGATACCTTCTCTTTACAGAATAGGAAATAAATTTTAATAGTAGGAATTATATTAGATAGAATTTTTATAGATGATTAACATTACTATAAAAACAAATGTAGAAAATTGAATTAATAAAAATTTATATTATAATATAAATATCACTTGTTAGATATCTTGAAGATAGGATTGTTCAATGAAAAGTAAAACTCAAAAGATAAAAACCCAAAATCACTTTGTGTTTTTTCTAGAAAATATAGAAATGACAATATATAGGGATATTTGTGCAATTAGAATCAATAAAAAATTAGTTCTCATTGATAAAATACTTATACAAAATAAAATAAAATTACGAAAATTCAATTCTCATGGGAATTCAAAATCATGAATATTTACATAAAATAAAATCACGAAAATTCAATTCTTATTAATAATTATCTCGTTGAGAATTCATTTTACATCTTTTTGTCATTGAATCAATGGAAAAAAAAACATATCGCATTCTTTCGATCCAGATGATTTATTATTTTTTACTTTTAAATACATATTTTTTGATTTTTATGACGTATATAAATGACTTTGAAATTTTTATATTTTTAAATTTTTTAATGTGTACAAATAAATCGATAAAAAAAAAAGGATAGGAAGAAGATAGAAGAAGAAAAAGTAAAAATAAAAAAATTGTAAAAAAATAGTTGGCGGGGAAGAAGGTAAGAAGAAAAAGTAGGGAAAAAATTAAGGGGGGAGAAAAAAAGAAGGGGTAAAATTCATAATTACAAAATTACTTAAATTCTGGAAGAATAACGATACACATTTCCAAACCCCAAGCAAAACCCTCGCAACACGTCCTTAACGGTTCCCGCGAATCTTGTCACCAATATTCACCTCTGCCGGTCCCAGGGAACAGTTTCTACGCCGCTTCTCGTCTATCTCCTCCGGTTTCTTCAACCCGCGCTGTCCGATGGCGCTGGCAAAGCCGTCGCTGCGGTGCACGAAGGAGCCGTACGTCGAGGACGTCGGGCCGAGGAAGATGTGGGCCCAATCCTTTTCGATCGGACGCGTTCATTTTGTTTTTATTGGAAATTTGCAGGATACCAAGCTTATACGATTGTTCTCTCTTGTTCGGGAATGTTTTTGCAGAAAAGGCGTAAAATTCAGTACGTTTTCTGGGGATGATATACGCAAGATTGCCGAATTGCAGGTGTGGAACAACAAAATCTACAATCCCGACCAAAGGGCTGCCCAGAACGGCTTGCTAGACACACGTATGGTACGTGGCCCTTCACTTCCAGGCCTTGCTCTTTTCTTTTATTGAATATGGTTTCCTTCCCAAATTATATTCCATAACTGTTCATTTTTAATTTCTCTCTCCGTTGCATGTAAAAGAGATTGGAAAAACGTTGACATGAAAGTTAAGTCACGATGAATGCATCGAACTATGTAACATGTGAAAGTATGGATGAGGTTTAATCTGTTGTATAGGTTGGTGGGAAAATAATGAAGCACAAACTGAAAAATCATCGTAAATCCATAGCAGCGAGATGAAGCAAGGGCACCTTGAACGCCTTGGGGCATATGTTGCATTTTTTTAAACTAAGCTATATGTGCATTTAACAATAGATACGTGTATGTAGCATACATATGTATTAAAAATATTCCATTGATGTAAAATGTGTTAAATATATATATGCATAATGCTACAAAATCAGATGCGAGTTACTTAAATCGATTTTAAAAGAAAAGAACTCATGATGAATAGAATTTGTCAATGAAGTATATAATGTTGTAGATCATATTGAATGTATGCATAATACTGTAAAATCAGATATTAATTGCTGCGTACAATGTAACATTATTTAAATGTGAAGAACAATACATGATATATGAATATTGCCATAAAATGCATAATAAGAATTGTTACGTTACCATAGAACAAGCAAAAAAATGCATGTTACCGCAAAAAAAAGCATAATGCTGCAAAAATAGATGTCAACTCATATGGACTCTGTAACATTATGAAAAATATGAAGAAAAACTTATGATACACAAATTCTGCCAACAAAATGCATAATGAAAAATCATAAAAATGCTTATAATATGTTAGATAGATGTAAAAGTTAAAATTTAAACAATCATATTTTAAACAATTAAATTATACCAAAAACCATATAACAATAGTACAGGTGTTTGGAGTGTTTGGATGAGCCCTGGTTTCCATTAGGATTTGGTATATAAAAAAAAGCTAGGCATAAAATGCTTGTTCTTGTTGGGGTTCCTTGGCATATAGGCAGCACCTTGATAACTATGTTGACGACAACCAATGGTATATCATTATTAGCAAGTGGCAACATGGAAAAGCTAAAGTAATCTTTATTATTGGAATGCACAACTCCAAATATTGCCCATCAACATTGTTATTATCAGTAAGTGTTAATCTTATCCAATAAGAGCTATATTTCCCTTCATTGGGAAAAGAAATTTTGAAATTCATTACATATTGTGGCCCCCACATTTGGGATTAGATATTATTGATATAAGTGATCTTTTCTTATGTTTCATGTTATGGAAATGTATATGCAGAAAATATTGAATATCATCAATTGTGCTTTTCTTACGATATGCATCACAATTGGGGATGGGGAAATGAGTTTCTTTTGTATCATTTATGTCACAAATGGCTCAGCAACTTAAAATCTAGTCAAATTCCTTCTTCTATCTTCTACATATCGAACATTTATTTCAGGGGCCTACAAGAAAAGGAATGACCTGCACTACATGTCATGGAAATTTTGAAGATTGTCCAGGTCACTTTGGATATCTAAAGCTCACACTTCCAGTTTTTAATATTGGGTATTTCAATGCAACAATAAACATATTAAAGTGCATCTGTAAGGTATTTCACTTAACCCAACTCTCCTTCAGACATTCTGTCCAGCAGAAGATTCATGATTTATGTATTGATTGCCTCTTTGATTTTCCCCAAGAAGTTAGTATTTTAGCACTTTTATTTTCATGCTTGGGTAGTGCTGCTGCTCAGAAGCACATATCAAAATTTTGTTATCATGTATTTACTTATTTTTCTTCTCCTTATGTTCTCTAGTCTTGTGCAAGGATCCTTCTTCCCGAGAATTTACGAAGACAATTTCTTAAGAAGATGCGAAATCCAAAAGCAGAGATACTGCAGAAGGATGCATTTCTCAAAAAAATTAGAAACCACTGCAAAGCATCACGCTGCATGCGCTGTGGCTATATAAATGGTTAGTATCTCAAATATTTGCCTTTATGTCTAATACATCTGATTTTCCACTGACCTTCTTGCCATTCCAAATTTCAACTGAGTGGTTGAGTTGCATTTTTTTGTAATCCTTACATAGTCCCATTTTCTATTTAGCCAAATCATGTTACGAGTGGAATGGATACTTATCAAGTTGCCTCCTTAGGCAAGATAAGTGGGATAGGTGTTTTAGCAGCTGGCACATGCCACTTTTTCAGATTTTTCTTTAAGTATCAAAAAATCTGGTTTTTATTTTTCACCTTGCTTTAGAAACTTGATTCAGAAAAGTGTTTTATAGATTAGAAGAAGCTTATCACCAGTAGTATTTGGAGTAGAAGGGGTATCTGTTGTTATATCGATATGGCCAAAATGATAAAACTCTTTTGTCACAACTCTGTAATAAATTGTGATATTATGCCATTCTCAATCATTGCATGGATACATAATAATCCTTTTCCTTCTTGGTCTTCCTTTGTTCTTAGAGGAAAGTAATTTATTAAGGAAAATTCTATAGTGCCCATCACCCCTTTCACAAAAAATAGCTACATCTTTGGTAGTTGTAGCTACTTATTTTTATCTTAAAATCTTATCATCTGTGCATTTGTATAGATGGTTAAGATTAAATGACTTTGATACCTAGGTGAATTTATGGTGCCCTTAAAGGTACCATGGACTCCATCCTACTTCCTTTTTTTTAAAAAAACTTTCTAGCCGCCATTAGCCAATTTTTCGAGGTTCATCTTAATGGGTTTATTTCTTTATGCCACATATTTGCAAGCAATTTTTTTGATAACCTTGCATGTTAAGAATGTTTGTTTATGATGTCAATCTAAAGCCATCAGGGACCGCCTCATTTTATATTATTCTCAAGTTCTTTCACTTATATTTAGGATCAAAAATAAATTAAGCATATATATAACCTGCCTAATGCTCTAATATTTTTCTTTGAAGATGGTGCATGTAGTTCACCTTCCTGCTACTAACGTTGAGTTATTGTTATTTTTGTGGACTCAATGGAGAACTTTGGAACCTTTAATGTAGCGTTCTTCATGTATTTCTAGTTTATTTTGGTGTAGCAATGATTGCTTTGTGCATAAACAGCTTATATTTGTAGGTGTTGTAAAAAGGGGAAGGGCATCATCATTGGGAATTATTCATGATTTTAGCAAAATTAAAGATGAGAGCATAGATGAGTATCGATCAGCATTGTCCCATTTGAAGGAAAGGTCCCCATTCCATAATTCACATATTCTTACCCCTGATAAAGTCCTTACCCTTTTTAAGAAAATACTTTATGAGGTATGCCATGTTTGCCTTGTAAATAGTTTTGGATTGATTTTAGGTTGGGCATATTCTGTTGTAAGCTTGTTTTTGCTATTGATTGACAGGATTGTGAATTGCTGTTTCTAAATGATAGACCTGAGAAGCTTCTAGTAACAGACATAGCAGTCCCACCTGTAGCAGTTCGCCCTTCTTCTGTTGTAGAATATCAAGGGTCAAGGTGGCCTAAAGTTCTGCTACTTAATCATTTTTTTGTTGCATATCTTATATCGTTTTTCTTATATGGTTATGTCTTACAATTTTTTGATTTATTTAGTGCTGTGCTTACTCTTGGTTTGCAGCCGGGAGGATAGCATCACTTGTATGTTGAAGGATATAATTAACACAAATTCTATTCTTCGGGAAGACCTGGAAGGTGCGGCTCCCCCAAACAGATGTTTGGTAAGTCTGAACATTGTCTACTTCTTTGTTTTAAAATCTATCTTTTTCTTAGTGATTCAATGGTACTTTCTTTTTAATGTATTGGTATGATGATGGTGCAAGCTGCTAGTTTTTTTTTTTATAAATACAAACACCCCAAAATATTATTCATTAGGTCGGGGTTGCCTACCAAAAAGGTGAAGTACAAAATTATTGGGTGACCAAACCATCCCAAAAAGTTGAAAATTTAAAACATTGCAAATGGGCCTAGGAAAATAGGTCCAAATAAAAAAGTAAAAAAACCAGGAAATGTTAAAGGGGCCTGGGCTGCTAGGCCCAACCAACCCCCTTAAAATAAAATCAGGCCATCAAAAAATTATAGAAAAAACCGCATGGGGCCCAACTGAGCAAAGAAGTCCACCAAACTGCATGGGGGCTCAACTGAGCTGCTAGTTGACATAGACCACAATGAGGAGGTTGGTATATCATAGATGTGTTATGGTAACGTCCAAAAACAACAAGAAAGAAAGCATAGAAGCATGGATTTTACATGCAAGGTCTAAACATGTATTCTATATGAGATGCGATTTAAGCATGAAGTACACAAGT
>JAMKPZ010006818.1:0-33191 GCA_024699675.1 Amphibolis antarctica
TCTTTGGGGTTTAAGTGGAGATCGATTCAAGACAAGGTGGAGATTTGTTGAATATGTCTTGAATCTTATTATGTTTGTAAGGGCATTTTTGTCATGGATGATTAGCCACTATATAAGGCCATCCAAATGCCCAAAAGGGAATTAGGGTTTCTGTGAGAGATCATTTTGTAACAAGAGAAGCTTTATGTGAGGAGGCCGAGCCAACCCTTGGTGCATCGGCCATCCCACTCTTCCCTTTCCCTTTCTCTTGTAATCCACCATTTGAAGATAGTGAAGAACCCAAGGAGAGACACCCGTGGACGTACCCAAGTTGGGGAACCACGTAAATCTTGTTTGCATTTGTGATTTGGGCATTTGGGCATGCCTAGAACCCTAGTCGTGCGTCTAAGCCACTGCCAACCGTGATTTCGACTTTCCTTCGTATTTTCTCCCTCCTACACATGCTAATCTCATTCGAATCCGCTGTGCTTGGATACCTCTGGAAGTAACACATGCATCATTAAAGTGAATAAATGTGCATAATGCTCAAAAGTATAGTTAACCTTGTAATCATTATAACTCAATGCAAAATGCAACTAAAACTCATTTAAACACATGAATTAATATCAATAAAATGCACACTTTTGAGTCTGAATAGTCACCATGTCAGGTTTGGTGATGGCAAGTGGAAGGTGACCAAGGGTATCCAGGTGGTAGCATTCAACTAGAGGATCAGAACCCTGTATCTGATGGTGAGTGAAGTGGAGGACCGGTCATCAATGGTGGTAGCCACCACAGAGGTGTCTAAGCAGTGGCATTGCCGGCTGGGACACATGGGCAAAAAGGGGCTGAAGGTGTTGGCTGCTGGCGGCAGGATTCAGAACTGAAGGAAGTCAGTTTGGAGAGTTGCAACTTGGGGAAGTAGAAGAGAGTCAGATTCTCAAGGGTAGCACACAGGCCAAAACTAGGTAAGTTGGACCTAGTTCACATAGATGTGTGGGGGCTGGCACCTGTCTACTCGATAGACGGATCCCAATACTATGTCACGTTCATAGATGACTGCACCCAGAAGGTCTGGGTGCACTTTCTCAAGCACAAGTCAAAGGTATTCTAGGCTTTCAGGAAGTGAAAGGTAGAAGTGGAGAATCAGATAGGGAGAAAGGTTAGATGCATCAGATCAAATAATGATGATGAATATGCTAGCAGAGAGTTCATTGACTTCTATGAGCAAGAAGGCATCAGGAGAGTTTGAATAGTGCCCAAAACCCTATAGTAGAATGAGGTTGCCGAGAGGACGAATTGGATGCTAAATGAAAGAGCTTGGTGCATGAGGTTACATGCCAACTTCCTGAAGTCGTTTTAGGCAGAGGCTGTCAACACAACGGCTTACTTGATAAACCATGGGCTATTAGTCTCGGTTAACTTTGGGATTCCAGAAGAATTGTGCAGTGAGGAGGTTAGCCTATCTCATCTACGTGTGTTTGTCTTATCAGCATGTTAGTGAGGACAAGAGGGATAAACTGGACCTGAAATTAAGAAAGTACTACTTCATCGGGTACAGACAGAATTATCTTGGCTACAGGCTCTAGGATGGCGAAGCCAATAAGGTGGTTTGTGCAAAGGACATCATGTTTGAAGAGAAGCACTTGTACAAGTAGAAGAATGCTGAGGAACAAAATTTGGGTGATAGCACCTAGAGGTCGGCAGAAGACAAGCAGATTCTTGACATTTTGGAACAGGAACTCATAGAGGTGGACTTGGGCTTAGGTGGGCACATTGGGTAACTAGCAGAGTAGGACTGAAATCTGATAGGAGACAATTGGATTTCCACAGAATAGACAGGGTAGACCTAGGAGACTAATGGTAGGTCTGTCGAAGACTCAGAGTTGAGGTCAAATGAGGATTAATTTTTGCTTGGTGTTTAGCTGAATTGGTGACTTCAATTAAGTGAAACAATTGATTAAATATCTTATAAGCAATGTCACGGTTGCCTTGTTCCAATTAACCACTAGGATGTTCTTTAAATATCAATTGTGTTACACTTTCTAGAGGATTTTACTTCCAAATATTTAATTCTTCTAAGAGTTGAATGATTATATTTTTGGTCTTTTTATATATTTCAAAATACAACACACAATACAATGCAAGAAACATAGTACAATACAAACAACTTGTAAAAGTAAGAATGCAACATTTAACATTACAGCAAATATAAAAACATATTCTAATTACCGTAACTAAGTTGATAAAGTGTGTGATTGTAGATTTGAGTATAGTTGTAAAAATGTAAAGTAAAATAAAGAAAATAGAAATGGAAAGAACACCTAATGCTTTACTGTAATTCCTCCCTTCAAAACTTGCTTAGGCTGGGAACTTCATTTTGTCTTTTCTTTCAGTCCACTAGGTCATCAATCTGGTAGGCCTTCCTTTTGACCTTGTAGTGAGATTTTGGGGTGTCAATCCGCAATTACACCAAGGAACAGAGGAGGAAGTAGTTGGCACTGAGAGTCTCCTCTATCTGGTAGTCAATTACACCAAGGATACGCTCAGGTTGAGAAAAGAATAGCAAATGCACTACGCGAATGGTTAGAGAAGAGGAGGTCATCAATCTCCTCTTGGAAGAGATGAGTGGGTGGATGATGGAAGATGGAGAAGATGGAAAATGCTTTGTAAATGGTGGATGAAGGAAGAAGAGAGGGGCGGTTTAGTTTCAAGGCTATGGGACTATTTTACAAATGGGAGGATTGGTAGTTCACAAGCTTGTAGTTAACAAGGGCGTGGTGCACGTCCAGACAGTGAGATTAGCCCATGCAATCCACTACTTCAGCTTGTCTGTCCATGTTCTTCATGGTGGAGTTGTAGCTAAATTAATATTTAATTCTGCTTTATTACACAATTCCTATAGTTACTTATCGAATTTCCCTGCAAATACTTAAGAAATAACTTTTGTGAAACGCATCATATTGCAGGAGAAATAATTCATAACATTTAAATCTTAACTGTAATTGCAATTGCTTTAATATCAATGAAATTCATTGCACAGAACAAAAAGGGTACAAGTCAAAGGGTAAACCAGTTTACCCTCGCATACGTTCGTGGGTAAACCCTTAATGCTCGCAGAATGGTTTGAGGGTAAATTGGATAACCCATGGATAAGTTTGTGGATAAACAGCTTAACCCTCGAACTTGCATTTAAGCATAAATCACGAATTTTTCTCTGTATATTAATCATTCTATTAGCAACCTAAAGAGTCAAATGTCAATCATTCATTCCTTTCTCAATAGGTAATAAACATAAATATAATTAACGATTGAAAACATAATTCATGTGTCATTAACATGAATAATTGTGCATACTACTCAAAAGTATAGTTAACCTTGTAATAATCATAATTCAATACAGAATGCAAATAAAACTCATTAAAACACATGAATTAATATCAATAAAATGCACACTTTTGAGTCTGAACAAATCCCCCATACTTAGGTTTTGCTAGTCCCTTAGCAAAATACTAAAATAAAACTATAAAAACTATGAAGGCAATAAAGACTACTAAATAAAACTAACTGAAACTATACTAGGCCACTTTCGTAGGGAACACGACTACACTTAGCAGGTGCAGCAAGCCTTTAAACCCCTAGGTTACCCTAGTGGTGGAGTTGTGTCTCAGGAGGGTTTTTAGTGGATACACCCACAAAGTCCAAAGTAAAAAAAGAAATAAGATATAAGAGAAAGAAAGAAAAGCAAGGAGGCAAGAAATAGAACCAACCCAAAGATCGTTTGAATCACTTGTTGCTTGAACAACTTCAAGGGGATGAGGTGGCGGTCTTACAACACTCCCTCTCCTTGCCCTTAAATTGAATAGACTTATTTAAAATGTGAACAAGAAGTCACCTTTTCATGAGAATCATCTGTCTTGTGCAAGCAAGAGGAATTCACACCCTCACTACTCTCAATCAGGAATTAAATCATTACAGCAGGTATACATATCTCACCAACAAAAGAGGGTAATTTGAGATACTCCCATCTTTTCTAAGATATTGGAAAATGCTCTAACCAGTAGACAAAGGTTAAGACAATAATATACCATTACTCAGAATGTTGACTTGTTGATATAGTATCATTTCACTTCATTCTCACATCCCAAATGACTTCAAATATTTTCCTTTTTCTACTCATAGTGACATTGATCCCTTAAATTTTCTAATCTTTTCTCTATAAATATTCCTCATTTTCAATCAGTATTTTTCAGTACTTCTCTTTTTTTCTTTTTTCTTTTTTTTTCTCCTTTTATTATTATTATTATTATTATTTTTTAACACATATAAAAACAAAGTAAATGACACAGCATTGCACTTTTAGAACTAATAAATGACCCATAGTCAATTAAGTTCACCACCTTATATCTCCATAATCTAATTCCCAATGAACTCCATGGTGCATTAAAGCTCAAACCCTTGTTACCTTCTTTCACATCACCTCTAACATAGAAAAGTTGGGAGATATCTCAATATAATGCTCACCAGAGTGGAAAATTTTCATATCATGATTAAAGTTTGTGGTGGCACTCAGCATAGGTTATCTCTCCACTCAGACAGGGTGAAGAGAAAGAAATTGAATCCTCTTTACAAAATTAGGTGAACAAGGCATTAATTCAAATGAAATAGGAAGACTCAACCCATTGCACAAGTAAATCTGAAATCTATCTCATCTAAGGGCAATAGGTTATTTGGAATTAGCTCTGGAGATTCTCTCTCAGTATAATAGGGTCTTCCCATTAATTCTAGTAGCAATACTTGAAACTCATATTCCTCAAGGTTTGCCCTTGAGAAAAACATAAAAATATAAAAAAGATATAAAAGATGGGAAAAAATTAAAATTTTGAACATTTTTAAACTATTTAAACTGATGAAACATAAAGCTAAAACATAAACCTCCCCCCCATACTTAAACTTTGCATTGTCCTCAATGTAAATAAAAAAGTTCAATATGAATAGGAAAATTTATAACAACTATAAAATAAAGTAAACTTCTCCTTCATATCAAGCATATGAATGTGATGCATGCTAAATAATGCATTGAACTCAGTATGATAAAGCATTTGAAATGCATGAGTAATGCTATCAAAATTAAATACCAGTGCTATAGATCAATAAGATATGTTGAAAAGGAGTGATATTTTCTTAAAACAAAGAAATAAAAATAGTGCTCCTGTAGTGCTAAGCTTGTGGACTTGTAATGGCTCACAAGAAAACTAGGTGGTTTATAAATAGACACCACCAAACTGCAACTTCATTAGCTTAAGTCGAGTGGTGTTGCACATCCCCTCCATGAGCTATATACCCATCAGGTACACAGGGATTCTATAAAGATTGGCTTGGAAGAGCACCTTTGTTTCTGAAGTTCAGTGAGTTCAAAATTTTGTTCAATTGTGTTTCAATTCTTTTAATAGCTTGATCATGTGCTACAATTTGGGGATTTGATTTTAATGCTGAATCTACTTTTTGCAGTAAGTTTGATATTTGTTTCTCAAAAGTCTGATGATGACCAGATTGATTATGATTTACATTTAAAGAACTATTGTTCATTGCATTTTGTACAATAAAAGGTTGTCCTACAGATTGAGGTGATTGTTGGCCTGGATTTTTCCATTAAAAATTAGGATGGTTCGTCCACCTAGGATTATAAAATTGAGTAAAAATATAAAGGTAAAAAGAAAGGAAAAAAGAAAAGGAAAAAACACCTAATGCTCCACTATAATTTTGATTTGTTAAACCTATGTTAATTCCTTCAACATTTAAGATTGACCATTTTAAACAATTATCATTTTCAAATTCATTCAGTCTGTTACTCTCCTCAACATTTTGTATTGATTCATCTATTTTATTGGTTAATTGTTGTTTCTGTAATGATATGTTTAACTGATAATTTCGATTTTCATTCATGTAATTATACTTTGAATAATAGTTTTGCATTCTTGAATTGTCATTACATTCCCATAAATTTGAATTGTCATTTCGGTTATAGTTATTTTGAGAATTAACATCTAGTCCATCTAACACATGTTGCGAAGAGTAGTAATTAAATTCCATTGGTGAATAATCTCCTCAAACATAATTAGAACAATTATAATCTTCATAATTAGTTCCTAGAACAACCCTACAATCACCCTAATATGAGTTATATTAGTCCATTATGAAATTCAGAATATAAATCAAAAACACTTCTCTACTTTAGAATAGCAATAAGACTTTAAAATAGAATTTAATAACAGTAAATGCAAATATATTATATTTCAGTCCAAAGTAACACCAAAATAGCGAAAAGTAGCACCAATTGCAAGAAAATCCGGATCCCTGACAATGGCACCAAAAACTTCTTCTCAAACTTTTTGAAATTACTTCTTAGAAATGTATGTTTGAAATATCTTAATTTCACCGCAAGTCCACAAGTTCAGATGTAATTAGTGTGCAAGTATGGGTTCGTCCATAGGGATCAATTTTTATTGGTGCTTAGCTAAATTGGTGTATTCAATTAATGAAAAAAGTAATTAAATTTTTTTTAAGCAATGTCACAATTGCACTGTTCCAAATAATTGCTAGGATACTCATTAGACCGTTACTATATTTGTACCTTCTAGAAGATATTGAAAATTAGCCTTTTAGTAAATGATTTGAACTTTGCATTGAAGGACTCTGTCAAGTGAGTTTTACTTCTAAATATTTAATTATTCTTCAGTGTTAACATTCTACACTTCATTTTGCATGCAATTTAACATTTAACACTGAAAATGTAGTAAACCCGCGAGCTAGCTCATGGGTAAACGTCTTTACCAACAAACTTACTCGTGGGACATGCGATAAAACTAAGTTTTAGATGTTTAAACAATACAATTCGAATTTGTTGAAACTTCTAAAAGTTCTTTGCTTATAGTTTTGGTGTTTTTAATTATCTTAAAATACAACAAAGAACATAAAGCGTGAAACACAATACATTACGAAAAACTTGTAGAAATGAAATGTAATATTCAACATTACATCAAACATGAAATCATTCTCTAAATATCGTAATATAGTTGATAAGATAGGTGTTTAAAAAATTGAGTAAAAATATAAAGGAAAGGTAAAAAGAAAGGAAAAAGGAAAAGGAAAGAACACCTAATGCTCCACTATAATTTCGATTTGTTAAACCTATATTAATTACTTGAACATTCTGATCCTCTTTTAATATTGACTAGTTTAAATAATTATCATTTTCAAATTCATTCAATCTGTTACTCTCCTCAATATTTTGTATTGATTCATCTATTTTATCCCTTAATTGTTGTATCTCTAATGCTATGTTTAACTGATAATTTCGATTTTCATTCATGTAATTATACTTTGAATAATAGTTTTGCATTCCTGAATTGTAATTACATTCCCATGAATTAGAATTGTCATTCCAGTTATAATTATTTTGAGAATTAACATCAAGTCCTTCTCACACATCTTGTGAAGAGTAGTAATTAAATTCCATTGGTGAATAGTCTCCTCTAACATAATTAGAATAATTATAATCCTCATAACTAGTTCCTGGAACAACCCTACAATCACCCCAATATGAGTTATATGAGTGCATTATGAAATTCAGAATTTAAATAAAAAACACCTCTCTACTTTAGAATAGCAATTAGACATTGAAATAGAATTTAATAATAGTAAATGCAAATAAATTATATTGCATTACAAAGTAATATCGAAATAGCAAAAAGCAAAACCAATCGCAAGAAATTCAAGATCCCCGACAACGGCACCAGAAACATGGTCTCGAACTTTTTGAAATAACTTCTTAAAAATGTATGTTTGAAATATTTTAATTTCACCGCAAGTCCATGGGTTCAGATGTAATTAGTGTACAAGTACGGGTTCGTCCACAAGGATCAATTTTGACTGGTGCTTAGCTAAATTGGTGTATTCAATTAATGAAACAAGTAATTAAATTTTTTTTAAGCAATGTTACAGTTGCTCCGTTCCAAATAATTAATAGGGTGCTCTTTAGACACTTATTATATTTTGACCTTCTAGAAGATTTTTTATTAACTTTAATTTCTTCAACACTTAGAAAATTTTGATTTTAAAAATTAGTCTTTTAGTAAATGCTTCGAATTTTGCATTGAAAGACTCTATCAAGTGAGTTTTACTTCTAAATATTTAATTATTCTTAAGTCTTAACGTTCTTCACTTCAATTTGCATGCAATTTAACATTTAACATTGAAAATGCACTAAACCCTCGAGTTAGCTCCTGGGTAAACGTCTTTACCCGTGAACCTACTCATGGGACGTGCGATAAAACTGAGTTTTAGATGTTTAAACAACACACTTCGAATTAGCTGAAACTTCTAAAAGCTCTTTGCTTATAGTTTTGGTGTTTTCAATTATCTTAAACTACAGCAAAGAACCTAAAGCATGAAACACATCACATTATGAAAAACTTGTAGAAATGAAATACAACATTCAACATTACATCAAACATGAAATCATTCTCTAAATATCGTAATAGAGTTGATAAGATAGGTGTTTGTAAAATTGAGTAAAAATATAAAGGAAAGGTAAAAAGAAAGGAAAAAAAAAAAGGAAAGAACACCTAATGCTCCACTATAATTTTGATTTGTTAAACCTGTATTAATTACTTGAACATTCTGATCCTCTTTTAAGATTGACTATTTTAAATAATTATCATTTCCAAATTCATTCAATCTGTTACTCTCCTCAATATTTTGTATTGATTCATCTATTTTATCCCACAATTGTTATATCTGTAATGCTATGTTTAACTGATAATTTCGATTTTCATTCGTGTAATTATACTTTGAATAATAGTTTTTCATTCCTGAATTGTTATTGCATTCCCATGAATTAGAATTGTCATTCCAGTTATAATTATTTTGAGAATTAACATCAAGTCCTTCTAACACATCTTGTGAAGAGTAGTAATTAAATTCTATTGGTGAATAGTCTCTTCTAACATAATTAGAATAATTATAATCCTCATAACTAGTTCCTGGAACAACCCTACAATCACCTCAATATGAGTTATATGAGTGCATTATGAAATTCAGAATTTAAATCAAAAACACCTCTCTACTTTAGAATAGCAATTAGACTTTGAAATAGAATTTAATAACAGTAAATGCAAATAAATTATATTGTAGTACAAAGTAATATCAAAATAGCAAAAAGCAAAACCAATTGCAAGAAATTCAAGATCCTCGACAATGGCACCAAAAACATGGTCTAGAACCTTTTGAAATAACTTCTTAAAAATGTATGTTTGAAATGTTATAATTTCACCACAAGTCCACGAGTTCAAATGTAATTGGTGTGCAAGTACAGGTTCGTCCACAGGGATCAATTTTGACTGGTGCTTAGCTAAATTGGTGTATTCAATTAATGAAATAGGTAATTAAATTTTTTTTAAGCAATGTTACAGTTGCTCTGTTCCAAATAATTAATAGGATGCTCTTTAGACACTTATTATATTTGTACCTTCTAAAAGATTTTTTATTAACTTTAACCTTCTAAATTAATTAATTTTTTAGCTAGCTCATGGGTAAACGTCTTTACCCGTGAACTTACTCATGGGACGTGTGATAAAACTAACTTTCTACACTTCAATTTGCAAGCAATTTAACATTTAACACTAAAAATGCACTAAACATGCGAGCTAGCTCATGGGTAAACGTCTCTATTGTCGAACCTACTTGTGGGACATGTGATAAAAGTGAGTTTCAGATGTTTAAACAATACAATTCAAATTAGCTGAAACTTCGAAAAGTTCTTTGCTTATAGTTTTGGTGTTTTTAATTATCTTAAAATACAACAAAGAACATAATGCGTGAAACACAACACATTCCGAAAAACTTGTAGAAATGAAATGCAACATTCAACATTACATCAAACATGAAATCATTCTCTAAATATCATAATAGAGTTGATAAGATAGGTGTTTGTAAAATTGAGTAAAAATTTAAAGGAAAGGTAAAAGGAAAGGAATAAGGAAAAGGAAAGAACACCTAATGCTCCACTATAATTTCGACATTTTAAACCTGTATTAATTCCTTGAACATTTTGATCCTCTTTTAAGATTGACCACTTTGAATAATTATCATTTCCAAATTCATTCAGTCTGTTACTCTCGTCAAAATTTTGTATTGATTCATCTATTTTAGCCCTTAATTGTTGTATCTATAATGATATGTTTAAGTGATAATTTCGATTTTCATTTTTGTAATTATACTTTGAATAATAGTTTTGCAGTCCTGAATTTTCAATATATTCCCATAAATTTGAATTGTCATTCCAGTTATGATTTTTTTGAGAATTAACATCAAGTCCTTCTAACACATGTTTTGAAGAGTAGTAATTAAATTGCATAGGTGAATAATCTCCTCTAAAATAGTTAGAATAATTATAATCCTCATAACTAAATCCTAGAACAACCTTACAATCACCCTAATGAGTTATATGAGTACGTTTTAAAATTCAGAATTTAAATCAAAAACACTTCTCTACTTAAGAATAGCAATAAGACATTGAAATAGAATTTAGTAATAGTAAATGCAAATAAATTTTATTGCAGAGCTAACTAACACCAAAATATAAAAAACTAGCACCAATTGCAAGAAATTTCGGATGCCCAAAAACAGCGCCAAAAACTTGGTCTCAAACTTTTCCAAATTACTTCTAAAAAATGTATGTCTGAAATATTTTAATTTCACCGCAAGCGCATAAGTAGAGATGTAATTAGTGTGCAAGTACAAGTTCCTCCATAGGGATAAATTTTGATTGGTGCTAAGCTAAATTTGTGTATTCAATTAATGAAAAAAATAATTAAATTTTTTTTAAGCAATGTCACAGTTGCTCTGTTCCAAATAATTGCTAGGATCTTCCTTAGACACATATTATATTTGTACCTTCCAGAAGATTTTTCATTAACTTTAATTTCTTCAACACTTAGAATATTTTGATTTTTAAAATTAGTCTTTTAGTAAATAATTCGAATTTTACACTGAAATACTCTTCCAATTGAGTTTTACTTCTAAATATTTAATTATTCTTAAGTCTTAACTTTCTACACATCAATTTGCAAGCAATTTAATATTTAACATGGAAAATGCACTAAAGACGCAAGCTAGCTCATGGGTAAATGTCTCTACCGCCAAACCTACTTGAGAGACGTGCGATAAAAGTGAGTTGCAGATGTTAAACCTGTATTAATTCTTTGAACATTCAGATCATCTTTTAAGATTGACCTGTTTAAATAATTATCAGCTTCATATTCATTCAATCTGTTACTCTCCTCAATATTTTGTATTGATTCATCTATTTTATCCATTAATTGTTGTATCTGTAATGATATGTTTAACTGATAATTTTGATTTTCATTCACATAATTATACTTTGAATAATAGTTTTGCATTCCTAAATTGTCTTTATATTCCCACAAATTAGTATTGTCATTCTAGTTATAATTATTTTGAGAATTAACATCAAGTCATTCTAACACATGTTGTGAAGAGTAGTAATTAAATTCCATAGGTGAATAATCTCCTCTAAAAAAATTAGAATAATTATAATCCTCATAACTAAGTCCTAGAACAACCCTACAATCACCCTAATATGAGTTATATGAGTCCATTATGAAATTTAGAATTTAAATAAAAAACACTTCTCTACTTTAAAATAGCAAAAAGACTTTGAAATAGAATTTAATAATAGTAAATGCAAATAAATTATATTGCAGTCCTAATTAACAACAAAATAGCAAAAAGTAGCCCCAATTGCAAGAAATTCCGGATCCCTGACAACAGCGCCAAAAACATGTTCTCGAACTTTTTGAAATTACTTCTTAAAAATGTATGTTTGAAATATTTTAATTTCACCGCAAGTGCACGGGTTGAGATGTAATTAGTGTGCAAGTACGGGTTCGTGCACAAGGACGAATTTTGGTTGGTGCTTTGCTAAATTGGTGTATTCAATTAATGAAAAAAGTAATTAAATTTTTTTTAAGCAATGTCACAGTTGCTCCATTCCAAATAATTTCTAGGATGCTCTTTAGACACTTATTATATTTGTACCTTCTAGAAGATTTTTCATTACCTTTAATTTCTTCAACACTAAGAATATTTTGATTTTTAAAACTAGTCTTTTAGTAAATGATTCGTATTTTGCACTGAAAGACTCTATCAAATGACTTTTACTTCTAAATATTTAATTATTCTTTAGTCTTAACATTCTACACTTAAATTTGCATACAATTTAATATTTAACACCAAAAATGCTCTAAACCCATGAGCTAGCTTGTGGGTAACGATTCTACCTATGAACTAACTCGTGGGACGTGTGATAAAAGTGAGTTTCAGATGTATGTTTGAAATATTTCTAAAATATCGTAACAGAGTTGATAAGATAGGTATTTGTAAAATTTGTAAAAATAAAAGGAAAGGTAAAAAGAAAGGAAAAAGGAAAAGGAAAGAACACCTACTGCTCCACTATAATTTCGATTTGTTAAACTTGTGTTAATTCTTTGAACATTCTGATCCTCTTTTAAGAATGACCATTTTAAATAATTACCATTTTCAAATTCATTCAGTCTTTTACTCTCCTCAGTATTTTGTATTGATTCATCTATTTTATCCGTTAATTGTTGTATCTGTAATGATATGTTTAACAAATAATTTCGATTTTCATTCATGTAATTATACTTTGAATAATAGTTTTGGATTCTTGAATTGTCATTACATTCCCATCAATTAGAATTATCAATCCAGTTATAATTATTTTGAGAATTAACATCACATCATACTAACACATGTTGTGAAGAGTAGTAATTAATTTGCATTGGTGAATAATCTACCCTAACATAATTAGAAAAATTATAATCCTCATAACTAGTTCCTAGAACAACCCTACAATCACCCTAGTATGAGTTATATGAGTCCACTATGAAATTTAGAATTTAAATCAAAAACACTTCTCTACTTTAGGATAGCAATAAGACTTTGAAATAGAATTTAATAACAATAAATGCAAATAAATTATATTGCAGTCCTAACTAACACCAAAATAGCAAAAAGTAACACCAATTGCAAGCAATTTTGGATCCCCAACAATCGCACCAAAACCTTGTTCTCAAACTTTTTGAAATTACTTCTTAGAAATGTATGTTTGAAATATTTTAATTTAATCGCAAGTGCACGAGTTCATATGTAATTAGGGTGCACGTACGGGTTCATCCACAGGGATCAATTTTGATTGGTGCTTAGCTAAATTGGTGTATTCAATTAATGAAAAAAGTAATTAAATTCTTTTTGAGAAATGTCATAGTTGCTCTGTTCCAAATAATTGCAAGCATACTTGTTAGGCACTTATTATATTTGTACCTTCCAAAAGATTTTCATTAACTTTAATTTCTTCAACACTTAGAATATTTTGATTTTTAAAATTAGTCTTTTAGTAAATGATTCGTGTTTTGCACTAAAAGAGTCTATCAAGTGAGTTTTACTTCTAAATATTTAATTATTCTTTAGTCTTAACATTCTACACTTTGATTTGCATGCAATTTAACATTTAACACTGAAAATGCACTAAACCTGTGAGCTAGCTCGTGGGTAAACGTCTCTACCCGCGAACCTACTTGTGAGACGTACGATAAAAGTGAGTTTCAGATGTTTAAACAATACAATTCAAATTAGCTGAAACTTGTAAAAGTTCATTGCTTATGGTTTTGGTGTTTTTAATTATCTTAAAATACAACAAACATCATAAAGCGTGAAATACAACACATTACGAAAAGCTTGTAGAAATGAAATGCAACATTCAACATTACATCAAACATGAAATAATTTTCTAGATATCATAATAGATTCGATAGGATAGGTGTTTGTAAAATTGAGTAAAAATATAAAGGAAAGGTAAAAAGAAAGGAAAAAGGAAAAGGAAAGAACACTAAATGCTCCACTATAATTTTGATTTGTTAAACTTGTATTAATTCCTTGAACATTTTGATCCTCTTTTATGATTGACCAGTTTGAATAATTATCATTTTCAAATTCATTCAATCTATTACTCTCCTCAATATTTTGTGTTGATTCATCTATTTTATCCCTTAATTGTTGTATCTGTAATGCCATGTTTAACTAATAATTTCAATTTTCATTCAAGTAATTATACTCTGAATAATAGTTTTGCATTCCATAATTGTCAATACTTTCCCATAAATTAGAATTATCATTCCAGTTATAATTATTTTGAGAATTAACATCAAGTCATTCTAACACATCTTCTGAAGAGTAGTAACTAAATTCCATAGGTGAATAATCTCCTCTAACATAATTAGAATAATTATAATCCTCATAACTTGTTCCTGGAACAACCCCACAATCACCACAACATGAGTTATATGAGTCCCTTATGAAATTTAGAATTTAAATCAAAAACACCTCTCTACTTTAGAATAGCAATAAAACTTTGAAATTGAATTTAATAACAGTAAATGCAAATAAATTATATTATAGTCCTAAGTAATACCAAAATAGTGAAAAGCGATGCCAATTGCTAGAAATTCAGGATCCCCGACAATGGCGCCAAAAACATGGTCTCGAACTTTTTGAAATTACTTCCAAAAAATGTATGTTTGAAATATTTTAATTTCACCACAAGTGCATGGGTTCAAATATAATTAGTGTCCAAGAACGGGTTCATCCACAGGGATCAATTTTGACTGGTGCTTAGCTAAATTGGTGTATTCAATTAATGAAACAAGTAATTAAATTTTTTTTAAGCAATGTCACAGTTGCACCATTCCAAATAATTAATAGGATGCTCTTTAGACACTTGTTATATTTTGATTTTTGAAATTAGTCTTTTAGTAAATGATTCAAAGTTTGCATTGAAAGACTCTATCAACTGAGTTTACTTCTAAATATTTAATTATTCTTAAGTCTTAACATTCTTCACTTCAATTTGGATGCAATTTAACATTTAACACTGAAAATGCACTAAACCCGCGAGCTGGCTCATGGGTAATCATCTTTACCGACAAACTTACTCGTGAGATGTGCAATAAAAGTGTGTTTCAGACGTTTAAAGAATACAATTCAAATTAGATGAAACTTCTAAACGTTCTTTGTTTATAGTTTTATTGTTTTTAATTATCTTAAAATACAACAAAGACCATAAAGCGTGAAATACAACACATTACGAAAAACTTGTAGAAATGAGTTGCAACATTCAACATTACATTAAACATGAAATCATTCTCTTGACATTGTAATAGAGTTGATAAGATAGGTGTTTGTAAATTTGAGTAAAAATATAAAGGAAAGGTAAAAGGAAAGGAAAAAGGAAAAGGAAAGAGCACCTAATGCTCAACTATAATTTCGATTTGTTAAACCTATATTAATTCCTTGAACATTCTGATCCACTTTTAAGATTAACCACTTTAAATAATTATCATTTTCAAATTCATTCAGTCTGTTACTCTCATCAAAATTTTGTATTGATTTATCTATTTTATCTGTTAATTGTTGTATCTGTAATGATATGTTCAACTGATAATTTTGATTTTCATTCATGTAATTAAACTTTGAATCATACTTTTGCAGTCCTGAATTGTCATTACATTCCCATAAATTTGAAATTTCATTCTAGTTATAATTATTTTGAGAATTAACATCAAGTCCTTCTAACACATCTTGCGAAGAGTAGTAATTAAATTCCATAGGTGAATAATCTCCTCTAACATATCTAGAATAATTATAATCCTCATAACTAAATCCTAGAACAACCCTACAAACACCCTAATATGAGTTATATGAGTCCACTATGAAATTCAGAATTTAAATCAAACACACTTCCCTACTTTAGAATAGCAAAAAAACTTTGAAAAAGAATTTAAAAACAATAAATGCAAATAAATTGTATGGCAGTGCTGACTAACACCTAAATAGAAAAAAGCAGCACCAGTAGCAAGAAATTCCGGATCCACGACAACGGTGCCAAAAATTTGGTCTCGAACTTTTTAAAATTACTTCTTAAAAATGTATGTTTGAAATATTATAATTTCACCACAAGTGCACGGGTTCAGATATAATTAGTGTGCAAGTATGGGTTCGTCCACAGGGATCAATTTTGATTGGTCCTTAGCTAAATTGGTGTATTCAATTAATGAAAAAAGTAATTAAATTTTTTTTAAGCAATGTCACAATTGCTTCATTCCAAATAATTGCTAGGATGCTCTTTAGACACTTATTATATTTGTACCTTCTAGAAGATTTTTCATTAACTTTAATTTCTTCAACACCTAGAATATTTTTATTTCTAAAATTAGTCTTTTAGTAAATGATTCAAATTTTGCACTGAAAGACTCTACCAAGTGCGTTTTACTTTGAAATATTTAATTATTCTTATGTCTTAACATTTTACACTTCAATTTGAATGCAATTTAATATTTAACACTGAAAATGCACTAAACCCGTGAGCTAGCTCGTGGGTAAACGTCTCTACCCTTGAACTTACTCATGGGACGTGCGATAAAAGTGAGTTTTAGATGTTTAAACAACACAATTTGAGTTAGCTGAAACTTCTAAAAGTTCTTTGCTTATAGTTTTGGATTTTTAATTATCTTAAAATACAACAAACAACATAAAGTGTGGAAGACAACACATTATGAAAATCTTGTAGAAATGAAATGCAACATTCAACATTACATCAAACATTAAATCATTCTCTAAATATCGTAATAGAGTTGATAAGATAGGTGTTTCTAAAATTGTGTAAAAATATATAGAAAGGTTAAAAGAAAGGAAAAAGGAAAAGAAAAGAACACCTACTGCTCCACTATAATTTCGATTTGTTAAACCTGTATTAATTCCTTAAACATTTTGATCCTCTTTTAAGATTGACCAGTTCAAATAATTATCAGTTTCAAATTCATTCAATCTGTTACTCTCCTCAATATTTTGTATTGATTCATCTATTTTATCACTTAATTGTTATATCTGTAATGATATGTTTAACAGAAAATTTCGATTTTCATTCATGTAATTATACTTTGAATAATGGTTTTGCATTCCTGAATTGTCGTTACATTCCCATAAATTAGAATTGTCATTCTAGTTATAATTATTTTGAGAATTAACATCAAGTCATTCTAACACATGTTTTGAAGAGTAGTAATTAAATTCCATAGGTAAATAATCTCCTGTAATAGAATTAGAATAATTATAATCCTCATAACTAGTTCCTAGAACAACCCAAAAATCACCTAAATATGAGTTAAAGAAGTTCATTATGAAATTCAGAATTTAACTCAAAAACAATTCTCTACTTTAGAATAGCAATAAGACTTTGAAATAGAATTTAATAACAGTAAATGCAAATAAATTATATTGCAGTCCTAATTAACACCAAAATAGCAAAAAGTAGCCCCAATTGCAAGAAATTCAGGATCCCCTACAATGGCGCCAAAAACTTGTTCTTGAACTTTTTGAAATTACTTCAATGAAAAAAGTTATTAAATTTTTTTTAAGCAATGTTACAGTTGCTTTGTTGCAAATAATTTATAGGATGCTCGTTAGACACTTATTATATTTGTACCTTCTAGAAGATTTTTCATTAACTTTAATTTCTTCAACACTTAGAATATTTTGATTTTTAAAATTGGTCTTTTAGTAAATGATTCAAATTTTGCACTAAAATACTCTTCCAAGTGAGTTTTACTTCTAAATATTTAATTATTCTTTAGTCTTCACTTTCAACACTTCAATTTGCAAGCAATTTAATATTTAACATGGAAAATGCACTAAGCACGTGAGCTAGCTCGTGGGTAAATGTCTCTACCGCAAAACCTACTCATGGGACGTGCGATAAAAGTGAGTTTTAGAAGTTTAAACAATACAATTCAAATTAGCTAAATCTTCTAAAAGTTCTTTGCATATAGTTTGGGTTTTTTTAATTACCTTAAAATACAACAAAGAACATAAAGCGTGAAATACAACACAATACGAAAAACTTGTAGAGATGAAATGCAACATTCAACATTATATCAAACATAAAATCATTCTCTAAATATCATAACAGAGTTGATAAGATAGGTGTTAGTAAAATTGTGTAAAAATATAAATGAAAGGTAAAAAGAAGAGAAAAAGGAAAAGGAAAGAACACCTAATGCTCCACCCTAATTTCAATTTGTTAAACCTGTGTAAATACCTTGAACATTTGGATCCTCTTTTAAGATTGACCATTTTAAATAATTATCATTTTCAAATTCATTTAGTCTGTTACTCTCCTCAGTATTTTGTATTGATTTATCTATTTTATCTATTAATTGTTGTATCTGTATTGATATGTTTAACTGATAATTTCGATTTTCATTCATGTAATTATACTTTGAATAATAGTTTTGCATTCTTGTCAATACATTCCCATAAATGTGAATTGTCATTCCATTTATAATTATTTTGAGAATTAACATCAAGTCCTTCTTATACATGTTGCGAAGAGCAGTAATTAAATTCCATTGGTGAATAATCTCCTCTAACATAATTAGAATAATTATAATTCTCATAACTAGTTCCTAGAACAACCCTACAATCACCCTAATATGAGTTATATTAGTCCATTATGAAATTTAGAATATAAGTCAAAAACACTTCTCTACTTTTGAATAGCAATAAGTCTTTGAAATAGAATTTAATAATAATAAATGCAAATAAATTATATTTCCATCCTAACTAACACAAAAATAGCAAAAAGTAGCACCAATTGCAAGGAAATCCGGATCCCTGACAATGGCACCAAAACTTGTTCTCGAACGTTTTGAAATTACTTCTTAGAAATTTATGTTTGAAATATTTTAATTTCACCATGAGTACACGGCTTCAGATGTAATTATTGTGCAAGTACGGGTTTGTCCACAGGGATCAATTTCGATTGGTGCTTAGCAAAATTGGTGTATTCAATTAATGAAAGAAGTAATTAAATTTTATTTAAGCAATGTCATAGTTGCACTGTTCCAAATAATTGCTAGGATACTCGTTAGATTGTTACTATATTTGTACCTTGTAGAAGATTTTGAAAATTAGCTTTTTAGTAAATGATTTGAACTTTGCACTGAAGGACTCTGTCAAGTGAGTTTTACTTCTAAATATTTAATAATTCTTTAGTCTTAACATTCTACACATCAATTTACGTGCAATTTAACAGTTCTAAAACTTCGAATTAGCTGAAACTTCTAAAAGTTCTTTGCTTATAGTTTCGGTCTTTTTAATTATCTTAAAATACAACAAAGAACATAAAGCGTGAAACACAACACATTATGAAAAACTTGTAGAAATGAAATGCAACATTCAACATTACATTAAAAATGAAATCATTCTCTATATATCGTAATAGAGTTGATAAGATAGGTGTTTGTAAAATTGAGTAAAAATATAAAGGAAAGGCAAAAAGAAAGGAAAAAGGAAAAGGAAAGAACACCTAATGCTCCCCTACAATTTCTATTTGTTAAAACTATACTAGTTCTTCAACATTCTAATCCTCTTTTAAGATCAACCAGTTTAAATAATTATCATTTAAATTCATTCAATCTGTTACTCACCTCAATATTTTTTATTGATCCATCTATTTTATCTATTAAATGTTGTATCTATAATGATACATTTAACTGATAAGTTTGATCTTCATTCATGTAGTTATACTTTGAATAATAGTTTTGCATTCCTAAATTGTCATTACATTCCCATAAATTAGAATTGTCATTCTAGTTATAATTATTTTGAGAATTAACATCAAGTCATTCTAACACAAGATGTGAAGAGTAGTAATTAAATTCCATAGGTGAATAATCTCCTATAACATAATTAGAATAATTATAATCCTCATAACTAGTTCCCGAAACATCCCGACAATCACCCTAACATGAGTTATATGAGTCCATTATGAAATTCAGAATTTAAATCAAAAAAAATTCTCTACTTTAGAATAGCAATAAGACTTTGAAATAGAATTTAACAACAATAAATGAAAATAAATTATATTGCAGTCCTAGCTAACACCAAAATAGCAAAAAGCAGCCCCATTTGCAAAAAATTCAGGATCCTCGACAATGGCGCCAAAAACTTGGTCTCGAACTTTTTGAAATAACTTCTTAAAAATGTATGTTTGAAATATTTTAATTTCATTGCAAGTGCATGGGTTCAGATGTAATTAATGTGCAACTACGGGCTCATCCATAGGGATCAATTTTGATTGGTGCTTAGCTAAATTGGTGTATTCAATTAATGAAAAAAGTAATTAAATTTTTTTTAAGCAATGTCACAGTTGCTCCATTCCAAATAATTTCTAGGATGCTCTATAGATAGTTATTATATTTGTACCTTCTAGAAGATTTTTCATTAACTTTAATTTTTTGAACACTTAGAATATTTTGATTTTTAAAATTAGTCTTTCAGTAAATGATTCCTATTTGGCACTGAAAGGCTCTATCAAGTGACTTTTACTTGTAAATGTTTAATTATTCTTTAGTCTTCGCATTCTACACATCAATTTGCATGCAATTTAACATTTAGCACTGAAAATGCACTAAACCCATGAGCTAACTCGTCGGTAAATGTCTATACCAACGAACTTACTCATGGTACTTGCGATAAAAGTGAGTTTCAAATCTTAAAACAATATAATTCGAATTAGCTGAAACTTCTAAAAGTTCTTTGCTTATAATTTTGGTGTTTTTAATTATCTTAAAATACAAAAACAACATAAAGCATAAAACACAATACATTACGAAAAACTTGTCGAAATGAAATGCAACATTCAACATTACATCAAACATGAAATCATTCTCTAAATTTCGTGATAGAGTTGATAAGATAGGTGTTTGTAAAATTGAGTAAAAATATAAAGGAAAGGTAAAAAGAAAGGAAAAAGGAAAAGGAAGGAACACCTAATGCTCCACTATAATTTCGAATTGTTAAACTTGTGTTAATTCCTTAACATTCGAATCCTCTTTTAAGATTGACCATATTAAATAATTATCATTTTAAAATTCATTCAGTCTGTTTCTCTCCTCAATATTTTGTATTCATTCATCTATTTTATCCATTAATTGTTGTATCTGTAATGATATGTTTAACTAAAAATTTCGATTTTCATTCATGTAATTACACTTTAAATAGTAGTTTTGCATACTTGAGTTGTCATTACATTCCCATAAATTTGAATTGTCATTCCAGTTATAATTCATTTGAGAATTAACATGAAGTCCTTCTGACACATGTTGTGAAGAGCAGTAATTAAATTCCATTGGTGAATAATCTCCTCTAACTTAATTAGAATAACTATAATCCTTATAACTAGTTCCTAAAACAACCCTGCAATCACCCTAATATGAGTTATATTAGTCTATTATGAAATTCAGAATATAAATCAAAAAGACTTCTCTACTTTAGAATAGCAATAAGTCTTTGAAATGGAATTTAATAATAGTAAACGCAAATAAATTATATTGCAGTCCTAACTAACACCTAAATAGCAAAACGTAGCACAAATTGCAAGGAAATCCGGATCCCTGACAATGGCCCCAAAAACTTGTTCTCCAAATTTTTGAAATTACTTCTTAGAAAAGTATGTTTGGAATATTTTAATTTCACCAAACTGCACGTGTTCAGATGTAATTGGTGTGCAAGTACGGGTTCGTCCACAAGGATCAATTTTGATTGGTGCTTAGCTAAATTGGTGTATTCAATTAATGAAAAAAGTAATTAATTTTTTTTTAAGTAATGTCACAATTTCACACTTTTTTCTGACTTTTAAAATTATACTTTTAGTAAATGATTCAAATTTTACACTGAAATACACTTCCAAGTGAGTTTTACTTCTAAATATTTAATTATTCTTAGGTCTTAACCATCTGAAACTCACTTTGCAAACAATTTGACATTTAACACTCAAAATGCACTAAACACGTGAGCTAGCTCGTGGGTAAACATCTCTACCGCCGAACCTACTCATGGGACGTGTGATAAAAGTGAGTTTTAAATGTTTAAACAATACAATTTGAATTAGCTGAAACTTCTAAAAGTTCTTTGCTTATAGTTTGGGTCTTTTTAATTATCTTAAAATACAACAAAGAACATAAAGTGTGAAACACAACACCTTACGAAAAACTTGTAGAAATGAAATGCAACATTCAACATTACATCAAAAATGAAATCGTTCTCTATATATCATAATAGAGTTGATAAGATAGGTGTTTGTAAAATTGAGTAAAAATATAAAGGAAAGGTAAAAGGAAAGGAAAAAGGAAAAGGAAAGAACACCAAATGCTCCACTACAATTTCGAATTGTTAAACTTGTGTTAATTCCTTAACATTCGAATCCTCTTTTAAGATTGACCATTTTAAATAATTATCATTTTAAAATTCATTCAGTCTGTTTCTGTCCTCAGTATTTTGTATTCATTCATCTATTTTATCCGTTAATGGTTGTATCTGTAATGATATGTTTAACTAATAATTTCCATTTTCATTCATGTAATTATACTTTAAATAATAGTTTTGCATACTTGAATTGTCATTACATTCCCATAAATTTGAATTGTCATTCCAGTTATAATTCATTTGAGAATTAACATGAAGTCCTCCTGACACATGTTGTGAAGAGCAGTAATTAAATTCCATTGGTGAATAATCTCATCTGACTTAATTAGAATAATTATAATCCTCATAACAAGTTCCTAGAACAACACTACAATCACCCTAACATGAGTTATATTAGTCTATTATGAAATTCAGAATACAAATCAAAAACACTTCTCTACTTTAGAATAGCAATAAGTCTTTGAAATGGAATTTAATAACAGTAAACGCAAAAAAATTATATTGCAGTCCTAACTAACACCTAAATAGCAAAACATAGCACCAATTGCAAGGAAATCCAAATCCCTGACAACGGCACCAAAAACTTGTTCTCGAAATTTTTGAAATTACTTCTTAGAAATGTATGTTTGGAATATTTTAATTTCACCACAAGTGCACGTGTTCAGACGTAATTGGTGTGCAAGTATAGGTTCGTCCATAGGGATCAATTTTGATTGGTGCTTAGCTAAATTGGTGTATTCAATTAACGAAAAAAGTAATTAATTTTTTTTTAAGTAATGTCACAATTTCACACTTTTTTGACTTTTAAAATTATACTTTTAGTAAATGATTCAAATTTTGCACTGAAATACACTTCCAAGTGAGTTTTACTTCTAAATATTTAATTATTCTTAGGTCTTAACCATCTGAAGCTCACTTTGCAAACAATTTGACATTTAACACTCAAAATGCACTAAACAAGTGAGCTAGCTTGTGGGTAAATGTCTCTACCGCCGAACCTACTCGTGGGATGTGCGATAAAAGTGAGTTTTAAATGTTTAAACAATACAATTCAAATTAGCTGAAACTTCTAAAAGTTCTTTGCTTATAGTTTGGGTCTTTTTAATTATCTTAAAATACAACAAAGAACATAAAGCGTGAAACACAACACCTTACGAAAAACTTGTAGAAATGAAATGCAACATTCAACATTACATCAAAAATGAAATCGTTCTCTATATATCGTAATAGAGTTGATAAGATAGGTGTTTGTAAAATTTAGTAAAAATATAAAGGAAAGGTAAAAAGAAAAGAAAAAGGAAAACGAAAGAACACCAAATGCTCCACTATAATTTCGATTTCTTAAACCTGTATTAATTCCTTGAACATTCTGATCCTCTTTTAAGATTGACCAGTTTGAATAATTATCATTTTCAAATTCATTCAATCTGTTCAATTAATGAAACAAGTAATTAAATTTTTTTTAAGCAATGTTACAGTTGCTCCATTCCAAATAATTAATAGGATGCTTTTTAGACACTTATTAACTTTAATTTTTTCAGAAGATTTTTTATTAACTTTAATATTTTGATTTTTAAAATTAGTTTTTTAGTAAATGATTCAAATTTTGCACTAAAAGACTCTATCAAGTGAGTTTTACTTCTAAATATTTAATTATTCTTAAGTCTTAACATTATTCACTTCAATTTGGATGCAATTTAACATTTAACACTGAAAATGCACTGAACTCGCGAGCTAGCTCATGGGTAATCGTCTTTATCTGCAAACTTACTCGTGGGACGTGTGATAAAAGTGTGTTTTAGATGTTTAAAGAATACAATTTGAATTAGATGAAACTTCTAAAAGTTCTTTATTTATAGTTTTGGTGTTTTTAATTATCTTAAAATACAACAAAGAACATAAAGCGTGAAACACAACACATTACGAAAAACTTGTAGAAATGAAATGCAACATTCAACATTACATCAAACATGAAATCATTCTCTTAACATTGTAATAGAGTTGATAAGATAGCTGTTTGTAAATTTGAGTAAAAATATAAAGGAAAGGTAAAAAGAAAGGAAAAGGGAAAAGGAAAGAACACCAAATGCTCAACTATAATTTTGATTTGTTAAACCTATATTAATTCCTTGAACATTCTGCTCCACTTTTAAGATTAGCCACTTTAAATAATTATCATTTTCAAATTCATTCAGTCTGTTACTCTTGTCAAAATTTTCTATTGATTTATCTATTTTATCCGTTAATTGTTGTATCTGTAATGATATATTTAACTGATAATTTCAATTTTCATTCATGTAATTATACTTTGAATAATACTTTTGCAATCCTAAATTGTCATTACAATCCTTTAAATTTGAATTGTCATTCTAGTTATAATTATTTTGAGAATTAACATCAAGTCCGTCTAACACATGTTGTGAAGAGTAGTAATTAAATTGCATTGGTGAATAATCTACCCTAACATAATTAGAATAATTATAATCCTCATAACTAGTTCCTAGAACAACCCTACAATCACCCTAATATGAGTTATATTAGTTCATTATGAAATTCCCAATATAAATCAAAAACACTTCTATACTTTAGAATAGCAATAAGGCTTTGAAATAGAATTTAATAACATTGTATGCAAATAAATTATATTGTAGTACTAACTAACACCAAAATAGCAGAAAGTTGCACCAGTTGCAAGGAAATCTAGATCCCCAACAGCGGAGCCAAGAACATGGTGTCGATCTTTTTGAAATTACTTCTTAAAAATGTATGTTTGAAATATTTTAATTTCACCGCAAGTGCACGGGTTCAGATGTAATTAGTGTGCAAGTACAGGTTTGTCCATAAGGATCAATTTTGATTGGTGCTTAGCTAAATTGGTGTATTCAACTAATGAAAAAAGTAATTAAATATTTTTTAAGTAATGTCACAGTTGCACTGTTCCAAATAATGGCTAGGAAACTCGTTAGACACTTATTATATTTGTACCTTCCTGAAGATTTTTCATTAACTTTAATTTCTTCAACACTTAGAATATTTTTATTTTTAAAATTAGTCTTTTAGTAAATGATTCGAATTTTGCACTTAAATACTCTTCCAAGTGTGTTTTACTTCTAAATATTTAATTATTCTTAAGTCTTAACCTTCTACAATTCATTTTGCAAGTAATTTAACATTTAACACTGAAAATGCACTAAACCCGTGAGCTAGCTCATGGGTAAATGTCTCTACCGCTGAACCTACTCGTGGGACGTGCGATAAAAGTGAGTTTTAAATGTTGAAACAATACAATTCGAATTAGCTGAAACTTCTAAAAGTTCTTTACTTATAGTTTTGGTCTTTTTAATTGTCTTAAAATAAAACAAAGAACATAAAGCGTGAAACACAACACATTACGCAAAACATGTAGAAATGAAATGCAACATTCAACATTACATCAAAAACGAAATCATTCTCTATGTATCATAATAGAGTTGATAAGATAGGTGTTTGTAAAATTGAGCAAAAATATAAAGGAAAGGTAAAAAGAGAGGAAAAAGGAAAAGGAAAGAACACCTAATGCTCCACTGTAATTTCAATTTGTTAAACCTGTATTAATTACTTGAACATTCTGATCCTCTTTCAAGATTGACCAGTTTGAATAATTATCATTTTCAAATTCATTCAATCTGTTACTCTCCTCAATATTTTGTGTTGATTCATCTATTTTATCTGTTAATTGTTTTATTTGTAACTATACGTTTAACTGATAATTTTGATCTTCATTCATGTAATTATACTTTTAATAATAGTTTTGCATTCCTGAATTGTCATTACATTCCCATAAATTAGAATTGTCATTCCTTATTTTGAGAATTAACCCCAAGTCATTCTAACGCATGATGTGAAGAGTAGAAATTAAATTCCATAGGTGAATAATCTCCTCTAACATAATTAGAATAATTATAATACTCATAACTAGTTCCTAGAACAACCCAACAATCACCCTAACATGAGTTATATGAGTCCATTATGAAATTTAGAATTTAAATCGAAAACACTTCTCTACTTTAGAATAGCAATAAAACTTTGAAATAGAATTTAACAATAGTAAATGCAAATAAATTATATTGCAGTCCTAACTAACACCAAAATAGCAAAAAGTAGCCAGAGTTGAAAGAAATTCAGGATCACTGACAACGGCGCCAAAAACTTGGTCTCGAACTTTTTGAAATTACTTCTTAAAAATGTATGTTTGAAATATTTTAATTTCACCACAAGTGCACAAGTTCAAATGTAATTAGTGTGCGTGTACAGGTTCGTCCATAAGGATCAATTTTGATTGGTGCTTAGCTAAATTGGTGTATTCAATTAATGAAAAAATTAATTAAATTTTTTTTAAGCAATGTCACAATTGCTCTGTTCCAAATAATTGCTAGGATACTCATTAGACACTGGTTATATTTGTACCTTCTAGAAGATTTTCCATTAACTTTAATTTCTTCAACACTTAAAAAATTTTGATTTTTAAAATTAGTCTTTTAGTAAATGATTCATATTTTGCACTGAAAGACTTGATCAACTGAGTTTTACTTCTAAATATTTAATTATTCTTTAGTCTTAACATTCTACACTTCAATTTGCAAGCAATTTAACATTCAACACTGAAAATGCACTAAACTCGTGAGTTAGCTCGTGAGTAAACATCTCTACCTGTGTACTTACTTCTGGGACGTGCGATAAAAGTGAGTTTTAGATGTTTAGACAATACAATTCGAATTAGCTGAAACTTCAAAAAGTTCTTTGCATATGGTTTTGTAGTTATTAATTATCTTAAAATACAACAAACAACATAAATTGTGAAACACAACACATTACGAAAAGCTTGTAGAAATGATATGCAACATTCAACATTACGTCAAACATGAAATCATTCTCTAAATATCATAATAGAGTTGATAGGATAGGTGTTTGTAAAATTGAGTAAAAATATGATGGAAAGGCAAAAAGAAAGGAAAAATGAAAGGGAAAGAACACTAAATGCTCCACTATAATTTCAATTTGTTAAACTTGTATTAATTTCTTGAACATTCTGATCTGCTTTTAAGATTGACCAGTTTAAATAATTATCATTTTCAAATTCATTCAATCTATTACTCTCCTCAATATTTTGTATTGATTCATCTATTTTATCCCTTAATTGTTGTATTTGTAATGCCATGTTTAACTGATAATTTTGATTTTCATTCATGTAATTATACTCTGAATAATAGTTTTGCATTCTTGAATTGTCATTACATTCCTATAAATTAGAATTGTCATTCTAGTTATAATTATTTTGAGAATTAACATCAAGTCCCTCTAGCACATCTTCTGAAGAGTAGTAATTAAATTCCAAAGGTGAATAATCTCCTCTAATATAATTAGAATAATTATAATACTCATAACTAGTTCCTAGAACAACCCCACAATCACCCCAACATGAGTTATGAGTCCACTATGAAATTCAGAATTTAAATCCAAAACACCTCTCTACTTTAGAATAGCAATAAGACTTTGTAATACAATTTAATAACAGTAAATGCAAATAAATTATGTTGCAGTCCTAAGTGATTCCAAAATAGCAAAAAGCAACACAAATTGCAAGAAATTTAGGATCCCCAACGGCAGAGCCAAAAACATGGTGTCGATCTTTTTGAAATTACTTCTTAAAAATGTGTGTTTGAAATATTTTAATTTCACCGCAAGTGCACGGGTTCAGATGTAATTAGTGTGCAAGTACAGGTTTGTACATAGGGATCAATTTTGATTGGTGCTTAGCTAAATTGGTGTATTCAATTAATGAAAAAAGTAATTAAATTTTTTTTAAGTAATGTCATAGTTGCACTGTTCCAAATAATGGCTAGGATACTCGTTAGACACTTATTATATTTGTACCTTCCCGAGAATATTTTGATTTTTAGTAAATGATTCGAATTTTGCACTGAAATACTCTTTCAAGTGAGTTTTCTTCTAAATATTTAATTATTCTTAAGTCTTAGCCTTCTACAGTTCAATTTGCAAGCAATTTAACATTTAAGAATAAAAATGCACTAAACCCACGAGCTAGCTCGTGGGTAAACGTCTCTACCGTCGACCCTACTCGTGGGACGTGTGATAAAAGTGAGTTTCAAATGTTTAAACAATACAATTTGAATTACCTGAAACTTCTAAAAGTTCATTGGTTATAGTATTGGTCTTTTTAGTTGTCTTAAAATAAAATGGAGAACATAAAGCGTGAAACACAACACATTATGAAAAACATGTAGAAATGAAATGCTACATTCAACATTACATCAAAAACGAAATCATTCTCTATATAACGTAATAGAGTTGATAAGATAGGTGTTTGTAAAATTGAGTAAAAATATAAAGGAAAGGTAAAAAGAAAGGAAAATGGAAAAGGAAAGAACACCTAATGCTCCACTATAATTTCGATTTGTTAAACTTGTTTTAATTGCTTGAACATTTTGATCCTCTTTTAAGATTGACCAGTTTAAATAATTATCATTTTCAAATTCATTCAATCTGTTACTCTCCTCAATATTTTGTATTGATTCATCTATTTTATCTGTTAATTGTTGTATCTGTAACTATACTTTTAACTGATAATTTCGATCTTCATTCATGTAATTATACTTTGAATAATAGTTTTGCATTCCTAAAATGTCACTACATTCCCATAAATTAGAATTTTCATTCCTGTTATAATTATTTTGAGAATTAACTTCAAGTCATTCTAACACATGATGTCAAGAGTAGAAATTAAATTCCATAGGTGAATAATCTGCTCTAACATAATTAGAATAATTACAATCCTCATAACTAGTTCCTAGAACAACCCTACAATCACCTTAATATGAGTTATATGAGTCCATTATGAAATTCAGAATTTAAGTCAAAAACACTTCTCTACTTTAGAATAGCAATAAAACTTTGAAATAGAATTTAATAACAATAAATGCAAATAAATTATATTGCAGTCCTAATTAACACCAAAATAGCAAAAAATAGCCCCAATTGCAAGAACTTCAGGATCCCCTAAAACGGCACCAAAAACATGTTCACGAACTTTTTGAAATTACTTCAATGAAAAAAGTAATTAAATTTTTTTTAAGCAATGTCACAATTGCTCTGTTGCAAATAATTGCTAGGATGCTCGTTAGACACTTATTATATTTGTACCTTCCAGTAGATTTTTCATTTACTTTTAATTTCTTCAACACAGAATATTTTACTATTTAAAATTAGTCTTTTAGTAAATGATTCAAATTTTTCACTGAAATACTCATCCAAGTGACTTTTACTTCTAAATATTTAATTATTCTTAAGTCTTCACTTTCTACACATCAATTTGCAAGCATTTTAACATTTAACATTTAACATGGAAAATGCACTAAGCACGCGAGCGAGCTTGTGGGTAAACGTCTCTACCACAGAACCTACACGTGGGACGTGTGATAAAAGTGAGTTTTAGATGTAATTAATGTGAACTTTTTGAAATTACTTCTTAAAAATGTATGTTTGAAATATTTTAATTTCATCGCAAGTGCACGGGTTCAAATGTAATTAGTGTACAGGTACGGGTTCGTCCACAGGGATCAATTTTGATTGGTGCTTAGCAAAATTGGTGTATTCAATTAATTAAAAAAGTAATTAAATTTTTTTTAAGCAATGTCATAGTTGCTCCATTCCAAATAATTGCTAGGATGCTCTTTAGATAGTTATTATATTTGTACCTACCAGAAGATTTTTCATTAACTTTAATTTCTTCAACACTTAGAATATTTTCATTTTTAAAATTAGTCTTGTAGTAAATGATTCCTATTTCACACTGAAAGACTCTATCAGGTGACTTTTACTTCTAAATATTTAATAATTCTTTAGTTTTAACATTCTACACATCAATTTACGTGCAATTTAACATTTAACATTGAAAATGCACTAAACCCGCGAACTTACTCGTGGGACGTGCGATAAAAGTAGTTTTAGATCTTAAAACAATACAATTCGAATTAGCTGAAACTTTTAAAATTTATTAGCATATAGTTTTGGTGTTTTTAATTATCTTAAAATACAAAAACAACATAAAGCATGAAACACAACACATTACGAAAAACTTGTAAAAATGAAATGCAACATTCAACGTTACATCAAACATGAAATCATTCTCTAACTATCATAATAGAGTTGATGTGATAGGTGTTTGTAAAATTGAGTAAAAATATAAAGGAAAGGTTAAAAGAAAGGAAAAAGGAAAAGGAAAGAACACCTAGTGTACCACTATAATTTCAATTTGTTAAACCTGTGTTAATTCGTTGAACATTCAGATCCTCTTTTAAGATAGACCATTTTAAATAATTATCATTTTCAAATTCATTTAGTCTATTACTCTCCTCTATATTTTGTATTGATTCATCTATTTTATCTGTTAATTGTTGTATCTGTAATGATATGTTTAACTGATAATTTTGATTTTCATTCATGTAATTATACTTTGAATAATAGTTTTGCATTCCTGATTTGTCATTACATTCCCATAAATTTGAATTATCATTCCAATTATAATTAATTTGAGAATTAAAATCAAGTCCTTCTAACACTTGTTGTGAAGAGCAATAATCAAATTCCATTGGTGAAAAATCTCCTCTAAAATAATTAGAATACTTATAATCCTCATAAGTAGTTCCTAGAACAACCCTACAATCACCCTAATATGAGTTATATTAGTCCATTATGAAATTCAGAATATAAATCAAAAACACTTCTCTACTTTAAAATAGCAATAAGCCTTTGAAATAGAATTTAATAACAATAAACACAAATAAATTATATTATAGTCCTAACTAACACCAAAATAGCAAAACGTAGCACCAATTGCAAGGAAATCCGGATCCCTGACAATGGCACCAAAAACATGTTCTCGAACTTTTTGAAATTACTTCTTAGAAATGTTTGTTTGAAATATTTTAATTTCATAGCAAGTGCACGGGTTCAAATGTAATTAGTGTGCAAGTACGGCTTCGTCCGTAGGGATCAATTTTGATTGGTGCTTAGCTAAATAGATGTATTCAATTAATGAAACAAGTAATTAAATTTTTTTTAAGCAATGTTACAGTTGCTCTGTTCCAAATAATTAATAGGATGCTCTTTAGACACTTATTATATTTGTACCTTCTAGAACTTTTTTTATTAACTTTAATTTTTTCAACACTTAGAATATTTTGATTTTTAAAATTAGTCGTTTAGTAAATGATTTGAATTTTGCACTGAAAGACTCTATCAAGTGAGTTTTACTTCTTTAGTCTTAACATTCTACACTTTAATTTGCATGCAACTTAACACTTAACACTGAAAATGCACTAAACCCGTGAGCTAGCTTGTGGGTAAACGTCTCTACCCGCGAACATACTTGTGGGACGTACGATAAAAGTGAGTTTCAGATGTTTAAACAATACCATTCAAATTTGCTGGAACTTCTAAAAGTTCTTTCCCTATAGTTTTGGTGTTTTTAATAATCTTAAAATACAACAAAGAACATAAAACATGAAGCACAACACATTACGAAAAACTTGTAGAAATGAAATGCAACATTCAACATTACATCAAACATGAAATCATTCTCTACATATCGTAATAGAGTTGATAAGATAGGTCTTTGTAAAATTGAGTAAAAATATAAAGGAAAGGTAAAAAACTAGAAAAAGGAAAGGAAAGAACACCTAATGCTCCACTACAATTTCAATTTGTTAAACTAGTATTAATTCCATGAATATTCTGTTCCACTTTTAAGATTCACCACTTTAAATAATTTTCATTTTCAAATTCATTCAGTGTGTTACTCTCGTTAAACTTTTGTATTGATTTATCTATTTTATCCGTTAATTGTTGTATCTGTAATAATATGTTTAACTGATAATTTTGATTTTCATTCATGTAATTATACTTTGAATAATACTTTTGCAGTCCTGAATTGTCATTACAATCCTGTAAATTTGAATTGTCATTCCAATTATAATTATTTTGAGAATTAACATCAAGTCCTTCCAACACATGTTGTGAAGAGTAGTAATTAAATTCCATAGGTAAATAATCTCATGTAACATAATTAGAATAATTGTAATCCTCATAACTAAATCCAAGAACAACCCTACAATCACCCTAATATGAGTTATATGAGTCCATTATGAAATTCAGAATTTAAATCAAAAATACTTCTCTAGTTTAGAATAGCAATAAGTCTTTGAAATAGAATTTAATAATAGTAAATTCAAATAAATAATATTGCAGTGCTAACTAACACCAAAATAGAAAAAAGTAGCACCAATTGTAGGAAATTCCGTATCCACGACAACGGCGCCAAGAACATGGTCTCGAACTTTTTGAAATTACTTCTTAAAAATGTATGCTTGAAAAAATGCACTAAACCCACGAGCTAGCTCGTGGGTAAATGTCTCTACCTGCGAACTTACTCGTGGGACATGCAATAAAAGTGAGTCTCAGTTGTTAAAACAATACAATTCAAATTAGCTGAAACTTCTAAAAGTTCTTAGCTTATAGTTTTGGTGTTTCTAATTATCTTAAAGTACAAAAACAACATAAAGCGTGAAACACAACACATTACAAAAAACTTGTGTAAGCGCTAAAATTGTGCTTATTTTTATACTATTATTTATGCCTTTTAGAAATTAAATGATAACAAATGCATGATTATAACCAAGATTTTATTATTTTAGCATTTGATTGATTATGCATAAAAATATAATTAAATAATC